>PVLA01005748.1:0-139025 GCA_004027455.1 Hydrochoerus hydrochaeris | reverse complement strand
TTTTTTTTTTTTTTTTTTTTTTTAAGTTTGTCACTGATGAAGTTTAGGTATTGGGGCCAAACCTCATCTTTTTTTTTTTTTCTTTCTTAACTTTAAAAAAAAATTTAATTTAATTTATTTTATTGATTGATTTTTGTCTTTTTGAGACAGGGTCTCACTCTGTAGTTTGGGCTGGCTTTGAACTCACTTGTAGCCCGGGCTGGTTTGGAACTCGCAACAATTCTCTTGCCTCAGCCTTCCAAGTGCTTGGGGTTATAGGCATGTACCATCACAACTGGCTTTTTTTTTTTTTTTTTTTTAAGAGAAAATGCTGGGTATTTAGTTCAGCAGTATAAGTACCTGCCTGGAGAGTGTGAGGTTGTAAATTCAATCCCTGGTTCCCCCAAAAAAAAAAGAGAGAGAAAAAAAAAGAAAAAACAAAAATCAAGATGCAAACAGACCAGAAATACAACAACAAATAACAGTAGCTATATAGGTTTTCAAAACAAGATGATAGGAATTTAACAATGGTTGTTACATTGCATATAGTTATCTTTGCCTGTTTTTAAAGGGTGTGGGGGAATTGGGTGTGGTGGTACATTCCTGTAGTATCAACACTCAGGTGGCCAAGACATGAAGACTGTTGTGAGTTCAAGGCCAGCCTGGACTACAGAGTAAGACCCTGTCTCCAAAGAGAAAAAAAAAGGTATAAGGGAAACAGACATGAAACAATTATACAAACAAAAATGTTTTGTTTATTTTTCCTGGCAGTGTTGGGGCTTAAACTAGGGCTTTGTGCTTGCCACGCAGGAGTGAGTGCTCTGCTGTTGTACTTTTTTTTTTTCTTCTTTTGTCTTTTTGAGACAGGGTCTCACTATGAATTCACAATGCAGCCCAGGCTGGCCTCAAACTTACAGCAATCTGAATATTGGGATTACAGGGGTGGATCTACTGTACTTATGCTCAGCTCAAAAATACAATTTTGGTAGACTTTTTGAAAGGGAAATTGTGAAATGATATACCAAGAAAAGGCAAGATTTTTATTTTTTGTGTGTGTGTGTGTGTTGCATGTGCCACAGTAGTTTTCATTGGTGTTTTTGCCACTTGCAAGGTAACCTTTCTAAATTCACTCAAGACAATATTAGTGTTTCTTTTGGCCTACAAAAAAGTAGCACGAACTTAGGCAAGATGTAGAAAATGAGTCCCAGAACTACAGATGAGGCACCAGTTAATGTTTAGATATAGATTTGGCCTGGGTAGTATTCCAAGAGTGGCTCTTAATCACTTACTCTTTTTCCCCCAATCCTTCTACCTCCCCCTCCCAAGTGCTGAGATTAACAGGCATGCGCTGCTATGCCTGGCTGATATATTCACATAGGCACTTGTATTGTGAGTTATGGTGAAACTTAGTAGTGGTCAAATTATACTTTAGGTTTTTACAGAAATACTAATACTTTTGTCTATTGACTGAAACATTGCAGCAGTTTATGAGGGGCACAGCTGGGCTTTTTTTTTCCCCCTGAATCCAAGGGGTCTGTAGACCTTGGGTTAACTAGTGTGTGGCTTTGTAGGTAATTAGTGAAGAATGTAGTTTTTCAAAACCCAGTTGGAAATTGGCAACTGAGATTTAGTAGATGTTACAAGGAAGGGGAAAGTGTAGTCAGGGGTTGGATTGCAAGGAGAACAAGACAATACAGGACACAGAATGTATAGCACTATTTTGTAGTAGTCACCTGAGTTAAGTACAAGAAGTGCAGGAAATCTGTCTACTACACTAAAGACCCAGAAAATCTAGCCAAGGGACTGGGTCCCATGGCAATAACCACGAGTTCAGCTGAAAACCTAGGCTCACAACAATGATTCATGTGAGACTGTTCCACAAATCTGCGCTGGGAAGGCCCAAAGGTCTGTGTCAGCAGGGTGAAGGATCTGTGCTTTTTGTACTGGTGCCAAGAAGCAATGTTCAAAATAAGAACAGGGCTCTCCTGAAAAGTACCACAGCCATCCTCAGCAACAGTGAGGTCCCAAGCTCCTCTGTTTATGAGAATAGCTGAGTTCACATCAGGAAGCCAGCACGACGAACTTCTGGACGTTAAACAGCACACATCTTCCCCCTGGAACCGGGAAATGATGCTCAAAGTAAGGACCAAAGCTCCCCCACAGAGAACTGCAGCTATTCTCAGCCAGGTTCATATCGGGAGCCAGCATGACAAGCTCCTCCAGAAGAACCAGTGTCTCCAAACAACAACAGCACTTAAGAGAACCCCCAGTAGCTACTGTTCCTCCCCAGGTCTTCTTTTTAGGCTGGCAACAGTCCTCAGGTGGGCTGTCCATGCTCAGCACTGCACTGATTTAGTTTAGCTGGTGTTTAAGTTGACTACAGTTATCAGTCCACTACAGGAACGGGTCTCAATGCTAGTGATAACCTGTATGGTGGCTTAAACCTGTATTCTCAGCACTTTGGAAGGCTGAGGCAGGACAGCTGCCAAGTCCAAACCCAGCCTGGGCAATTTAATGAGACACAGTCGCAGAGTAAAAAATTGAAATGGTCTGGGAATGTTGCTTAATTCATAGGCCCTGAGTTGAGTCCCCAGTACAAAACACAAAACACCACGCTGCTAGTAAAAAGCTTGCAGGTTATGGGAGCAGATGAACTTGTGAGGGAGTTAGGGTTTATAGATTCCAAGAAGACTTGCCTCAAAGTTGCCTCTGTATGTTTAGGAGGGTAGAGAACACAGCAAGGGTGACATTCTTACATACAGTATTTCTATAATAATGTGTGTATAGTGTTCTCAGAAACCTTCAGAATCATGAGTTAGAAAAATAGCAGAGCTTATGGAAAAAAAACAGCATTGTGTCAGACCTCAGAATACTGGGAAGTCTTTAAAGCATTACTAACAAAGCCTTGATAAACTTTAATAGAAACCCTGTCCCCATGACCCTGTGCACCCAGTGCTAGAGTCAGCTCTTTGCAGGCTTAGAATCTAAGGCTCTTTTTTCCCCTTTGAGATGTAGGTCCCTTCTAGTGGAGGTCAGTTTCATTGAAATTATAAATCTGTTCTGAAGAATAGAATTTGGTTCTTTTTTTAAAAACACTGACAAATGTTTTGCGCCCTTCGGTACATATCTTAACCTAGTGGAAAGTGTGGAGTGTAGCGGCGGTTAAGCCAGCTCCTCTGAGGTCTGCAATGCTGAGGCTTATCGCTGCTCTGTAGGAGAGCTTGCCCTTGATTCTTTGAAAACACTAACGGGCAGGGCAAGAAAAAATTCGTGAATCAGGGCCACTTCTGTGATTTGTTGCCACCATGCTTCTACTTGGCAGTAGCACGTACACTAACTGGGAGGGAGAACCAGGAATTGTAGCACAACAGACATTATGTGGGCAAAGTGTTGTTTATAGTCTGTCTGAATGTTTCACACATATGAACTATTTTCTTAGTATGTTGTAACTGCTATTGTGATTAATAATGAAACATGAATATTAAAAGCAGTTTTGCTGACTTCTTAAGTAGCTTTTCATCATTTTCTCATTCAAGAGTTACAGAAATTTCTGAAAGTTTGGGAATTATTGTTCTAGAGTGAAATGCAATGTGCATTTTAGAGAAAAATTCCTCCAAGAAATTTACTAGTGATCAGAAAAATGAAGTTCTTGTGTTACGCTGATAGTAATGCATAGTAACTGTTGTTTTTTTCCCCAGTACCCAGCACTGTACTAAGAGTTGTATGTAGTCATCTTCCATATCTGTCTCCTGGGTAATTTGTTATTCTATTGTACAGGCGAGGAAAGGGGACTCTGAGCAGCATGTTCTAGATGACAGGGGCAGCAAGTGTGTGGCAAAGCTGTTACTGGCATCCAGTCTCTTCTCTGCTTTTTATACCGTGTACTCTGCTGCTCCCTTACTGCTTCCTACATAATTCTCATGGTTTTGTTTTGTTTTTTTTACTGGAAATTGAACTCAGGACCTTGTGCTTGCGAGGCAGGCGTTGTGCCACTGAGCTATATTCCTGGCTCCTCAGTCATGTACTCTTTAAATCTCAAACAAAATTCTAGTGTGTAAGTACAGTATTAAATCAAGTCTCCGTTAATTGGAACACTATGTTATTAGTAGAAATTTGGAATGCAGTTGACTGGGTTATTCAATCTATAAGAAATGAAATTCATTTGGTTTTAGTGTCATATTCATGTGTTTGTTTTGTTTTGTTTTGAGGGGGGTACTAGGTATCTAACTCAGGATTTTGCTTTTGCCAGGCAGGCACTGTGCTGCTGAGCTACATCCCTGGCCTTAATGTCATATTTCTACATCTCTTAACAGTTCTTATGAGGGAAGTGACAGAGATGCAGGGACAGTGTTTTATTAGGGGAAATTTTGAGTGCTAGTTCATGTCAGCTCCCTGTCTATAAAAATAAATCGAGTGCTAATTTTGAATTAAGACACCTGGATAGATAAAACTTTGGTGACCTGCTGCACTATTTGTAATATTTGGATCAAATGATGTTTGTTATTCAAGTTTTTGTGACCTGTGGTCTTGTATCTTTTAAAGTGAAACCGTTTACTTCTTATTATCTTTCTTTTCATTTAGGAAGACACCAGGTGTTGCTGTTGGCAGTGTTTGCAGCTCCTCTTGTTGATCTTCGTTCTGATTTCTCCAAGTTTCAGGAAATGATCGAAACAACTTTAGATATGGAGCAGGTATGCAATAAACAGTCAAGCAGCAGAATATTTTTGAAAAGTAGAAAACAACCGTTAAAAACAAAACAAAAAAACAGTAATATGAAAAACTTTCAGTTACCTAATTTTTGGCATTTTTGTGTGGCACCTTTGCCAGCTGTCAGATTTGTGAATGTGTGAGGTGTGAATGAAAGATCCCACAAATGTTTAAGTCTTAAAATGCATTATAGTTAAAGACACATCACCTCTAATCTTCCTCCACTGACCTCATCATTCCTGCCACTTTTTTTTAAATGTGTTTTTGAGACAGGATGTTGCTATGCAATTCAGGCTGCTCTTGAGTTGACCATATCTGGCCTCAAACTCATGCCAGTCCTCCTGCCTCAGCCTCCCAATTGCTGGGATTACAAGTGTGTGACACCATGCCTGGTTTATACTGTTCTACTCATTTATTTATTTACTTATCAATTAAAAAACCAATTGACAGATAAAAGAAATAGCACTTTAACTTAGTTTTTCTAATGGTAGAGGATGGAAGATTTGAAAAGCACAATAGGCGTAAAATTGTATTTGTATCATTAAACTTTGGGGGCCAGAAGGCTGCTGTCTTTGTGTTTGAGTTCAGTGATGATCCAGCTAGAAGTAAAAGGACAGAGACGGCTGTCTATAATTGAGTCTCTACTCAGTCTTCCTGATAAGCTCACACCGTAGTTCCCAGCTGAAATTACAGTAGAGCTGGTAGAACAGGGATTTGCAGTAACCATGTCCATTCTTACTCGCTTCACAGAGTGCCCTTTCTAATCCTGACCTGCTGCCCCTGGCTCTTACACGTCTGGGCACACGTAGTTGAGGCAGAGCAGCCACGCTGAACTCTGTTCAGTAAAAAGACAAAAAAGACGAGGAACAGTACAGTGTCAGGCCAGGTGTGGTGATGCAGACCTGTAATTTCAACACTCAGGAGGCTGAGGCAGGTTATCACCATGAGTTTGACTAGTGAGACCCTGTCCAAAAAGTCATTTAAGAGGATGAAAATAAATATTAATACTGGAAATAATTATCGGATAGAAGCATCCTGGTTAAAGGAAATCTTATAACTAAATATAACTAAATGATTTCATATATGCAGTTGACTTTTATTTTCTTTAATTCCAAAGGAGAAGGAAAATTATTGTCACTGGAAAAGAGAACTTAGAAGTAAATATAGGAACTGGTTGTAGTGGCACACACCTTATAATCATAGCCAGCCCTCAGAGGCTAAGGCAGGAGGACCACCATAAATTCAAGGTCAGCCTGAACTATACAGTGAGCCCTTGTCTCAAGTTGTGCTAAATATAGGCTGGGCATGGTGTGCACCTTAATGCCAGCGTTTCAGGAGGTTGAGGAATGAGGACTGCAAGTCTGAGCCCAGCCTGGGTGACTTAAAGACCTTGTCTCAGAATTTAAAAAAAGGATGGAGGTGGTAGCTCAGTGTGAATGCCCTGGATTCAGTCCTCAAACTGCTAGGAAGAAGAGAGAGATGGAGATGGGGGCGGGGAAGAAATATAGAACACAGAAACCTTCCCTGTTTTTCTTTGTAGGGACGTTCTTTGAGGTAAGTGGTTGATTTGTGTATAACATGGGAAAAGTTTCTGAAGTAGGCAAATAAATCTTTATATTTGTTAGCCAAATTTATAAAATGTGGTTTTGTTTTGTATCTGTTACACATTTATTTATATGAACAAGTTTATATCTCAGAGCCATTGAATGTGTTTTTAAAATTGTTTCACTTAGAAAATAGTATTTTGAAGTTTTTAAACTATATTTCCTGTTAAAATAATCACGCAGACAATATGTACTTGAATTATTCATATTAAAGTATCAGTTTTGTTTGCCAAATTTTAGATTCTTTTGCATTCTCATCACTTGTGGGTTTGAGTTAATGTTTGATTTATTTTGTTTTTACCAGATCACTATCTGAAACTTAGATTTGCTGTATGTCTCTAGACCTTAAAAATGCATGAGTACATGTGCATAAGTATAAATGCTTCACCTTTCTAATATATGTTATGTAGGTGATAGATAATGTCCCCCCCCTTTTTAATCACTTTACTTGCCAGTTAAACAACCAAAAAACTTGCATCTGCACCATTCACCTCTTGTTTAGGATAGCTTGCATTTCAGCTCTTACTTCCTCTATAATGAGTGATTTTAAGTGTTAACTTTTAGATCAATTAGAGACAGAGAAGTGCTTCTGAGAGACATCTGGGTGCTAAGTGTGTTTTATATCCTTGCTGAAGATGTCTGCCTTGCTCTGTGATTGTGTTTGTAAACTTTCCTTTAACTTGAAACATGTGAAGGTGTTTGATGCTTCATAATGCTATTATAATAGGGCCTAATAAGACAGGTGAACAGCAAATACTGAGCTTTTCAGGCTTGCTGCAGCTATATATCCCTGAAGGAACCCAGAGCCCAGGCAAAGCTCCGTTGAAATGCTGCATTTGAATTTGCCATCCTGGCTATTTTTGTGGTGGGGGTTTCGATCGTGGTGGTGGTGGTACTTGTGTGCGTGTGAGCGTGTTTGTGTGTGTATTTTGAAACATCTCATTGTTTAGTCCAGGCTGGTCCTGGGCTAGTGATCCTCCTACTTCAGTCTCTTAAAAGAATGTATCACCACTCCTAGCTTATCTTTTTCTTCTAAATTGCTATAATCTTGCCTTAATATTGTGGAGCTCAAATTTAGACTGATAATCGATTTCCCTTGAGGGCTTGTTAAAACTAATTGCTAGTCTCCAAGCTCAGAATCACATTCTTCATGTGTCATAGAGAATTTTCATTTAAGTTTGTACCCAAGTGTAGGAAACAAAGTCTTTTCTAACAAAAATATCCCAAGAGTGTCTCTTTCATGAACTCTAAACCACCTAGGCTGCCTTATACCAGGGTTATGGGAAATGGCTGCTCAGTTTAGGTTCTGTGAACAAGACTGACCACCAGAGGTAACATGTCAGCAGCCAAGGACTTTCAGCTCCCCACACCCCCATTCTTCCCTCCCTTAGCAACCTGCCCTGCAACCCTTTGGGATAGATTGTGAACCATTGAACCAGCCAGTGGGGCAGGGAGAGGTTAGCTCCTTCTCCCAGGTTAGGAAGTAAAAGAAACCTGCTGATGTGACTGTATGTCTACTACCTTGTGCTATAGTGAGCGCACATCTTTCTGCAGAATTAAAAAAGCTTTGTTGAGGTTTCTTGTCCCAGTACCTTTTTTTTCCCTCCCTGTCTTTTTGAGACAGGGTCTGGCTATGCAGTTCAGGCAGGCCTTGAGCTCACTTTGTAGTCTAGGTTGGTCTTGAACTTATAGTGATCCTGAGCCTTCTGAGTGCTGGTGTATTACAGGTGTGTGCTACCATGCTTGGCGTTAACAAGTACCTTATTATCTGCCCTGACAAACTGAGTCCAGGGTGTATTCCCAACACAAGTTTGTCCTGTGTTCTATGCATGTCTTCTTTTTAGAAAATAATTCTGATCAACCAGTTAGTGGTTAATTTTGTATGACTTACGGCACATTCTGCTTGGCTAATTTTCTGGTTTGTCTCATTCCTAACCTACGTCAGTTTGGTTTAAATTCAGAGCTACCAGTTTAGATATGAACAGCCCCAATTTCTTTTCTGCCCCCCTTTTTCTGGAGGCAGGGTCTCACTGTGCATTTCAGATTGATGTGTGTGTGTGTGTGTGTGTGTGATACTTCAGATTGAACTCCCGGCTTTGTGCATGCAAGGCAAGAACTCTGCCTCTGAGCTATATCCCTAGCCCCTGAGGCTGCTCTTAAACTCACTGTGTAGCGCAGGCTAGCCTCAAACTCAAAGCAATCCTCCTATGCAGCCTCCTGAGTGCTGGGATTATAGGTGTATACCAACATGCCCAGTTTCAGTCCCAATTCTTAATCTGAAAGTAGAATTTTTATTAATTAATAATAATGTCAGGAAATAAAGGTTTTTCTTCCTCTCAGGTTTAGTGGTTGGGACAAATTAAATTGATAACTAGCAAGAGAAAAGGATGTTGGAAATTTGGGTTTAGATACTACTGATACCTTAATGGGGAAGGTAGAAGAGGAGAAAAGATCCTTGAAGGAAAACAAATGACTCTCAGGAAAAATAAATGGGCCCTTAAGAAATAGAAGGGAGAGGGCTGGGGATTTAGCTCAGTGGTGTAAGTGCCAGACTGGCAAGTGCGAGATCATGTGTTCAATCCCCTGGTACCAAAAAAAAAAGAAAGAAAGAAAGGAAAAAGAAATAGGGGAAGGGTAGCTTTGTGAGTTTAAGTTTGCTAAGTTCTCCTCATGAGAGGATGTCTTCTCATGTCCTTAAAAGGCATTTTCAGCAACTTTGAGAGCCTGAAAATATCTGAAAATTCAGGGATGGCAAACAGCCATTAAGAAACTTATTCTCAAATGCCTACAACTTTAAGGAGTGATTATGCATTATATATTCTGGACACCTTCAATGTTAATACTGGAAGTGGGTTCTAAACAATATAGGAGTCCAAGCAGCCAAATTGATAAATTTTGGAATTTTATTAGCTAAGCTCAGCGACCACCTATAGACTCCTGTTTCAGAGTCAAAACGAGTGGTCCTGAACTGAAGGCTCACAGGGCATTTAAAGCAGAAAACTGCAAAGCAAGACATCCTGTTGAAAACAATTTAGCTAGACTCTTACATTAATTTTGGTTGACACCTGTATCCTGCTTCTTTGTTGAGCAGGTTAATTTTTTTCTTATGGGTGCAGCTTATTTTACTTTTCTCATGGGATTTGTACCCTGAGTAATTTTTCATTCTACTGGGTCAGATACAGGGCACAAGTCAAATACAGGTCCTAGGATGGCTACCAGTAGCATTTGGAGCAACATTCCAAACAACAGTCTTGTCATTTGCATCAGTTATGCCAAGCTACAACAATACTGTGCCCAGAAGGCATCAGTTTCAGGTTTCTTTACTTTTTCAAAACT
The DNA here is from genome assembly GCA_004027455.1 of Hydrochoerus hydrochaeris. NCBI lineage: Eukaryota > Metazoa > Chordata > Mammalia > Rodentia > Hydrochaeridae > Hydrochoerus > Hydrochoerus hydrochaeris. The sequence goes on along the minus strand of PVLA01005748.1, from coordinate 129,399 downwards.
CTGAGTGAATAGACAATTAGGACTCTGTTTTGCAGAACCCAAAACTCAGTATATTCCAGCTCACATAGTTAAGAGACTGGTTAGCCTGTGTTTACCATTGCTTTCCCCAGCCACTCAGTGATGCCATCCTGAGGAGAGGTCTCTTGATCACTCCTACCTTTTGGAACTTTAATTTTGGCCAAGGTCAGTTCCCCTTTTGGTCCTAGGATGGCTACCAGTAGCATTTGGAGCAACATTCCAAACAACAGTCCTGTCATTTGCATGTAAATAGTTATTGCTGCCAGGGAAATAAGAGTGGATGATTGACTGAAAGTAACCAGGGCTGGCCAGGGAGTCTTTTCCCCTGCAGAAGATACTCTGTGACCACAATAGAAGGGGAAGGAGAAGAGAACCGTTGTATAAACCACCAGCAATGTCTACTAGGACACTGTCCTGTAACTATAGACTTCCATGGTTTATATTGATACAGTCTGTTTGATAAATTAGATTCTTAGTGAAAACCCACTCTAGATGCTCTAGAGTTCACCTAGTATAATTTTATTATTCTCATTTGTACACCTTTAAACTTGTCTCAGATTATAAAGTGAATTCAATCCTTCACTGCCATTATAGGTATTTGTAATGAATTTAAGCATTTAAATTACATGATTCAGGACCGATTTGAGGAATTCTTCAGGGAATACCAATTATTTCACAAAACATTTCTGAAAGCCTGTTTTTCCACCTGTGCATTTAGGAGTTTATGAAGTGAAGGATAAGTCACTTACTCAAGTGGCTTTCTTAGCTCCCTGACCATACCCCGTAGATTGTTACATGTATAATGTTGCAGATGCTTTTGTAGCTGCTTTCCATAATCCTATAAATTTTTGTTTTTGAAATAAATACAGCTCAAAACTATCCCAAGATAGAAGGTTCAAAGAAAACAATGAATTTTCAAAAAAATTAAATAATTTCTTTTGGATTGGTTTATTCAGTGAACTTTGGACTGCATTTGAACCATCTTTAAATATTAGTTTTACATATTTTTATTGTCTTATTACTGGAAATGTAATTTATTGAAAGTACTGAGACAAGAAGATGGGTTTTTAAAAAAATAAGATAATTTTTAAAAAGCTTCAGTTGCACAGTCCTGGTGTGTGATGGCATTACTGTGTGAGAATATGTAAGTTGTAAAGGTGGTATACGTAAGTACTTTACAATATTTGTTCTCAGAAATGAAAAAATATGAAAAAGAAAGCATGTTCAACTAAACCTTTTGGTGAGGAATCTATGAAATAAAAGTTTATGGAGCTGTTACAGACGCAAGCCAGAAAGGACCACGTTCAGTGACAAATCCCTTGACTCTCAGCACCAGGGGTAGTCGGGAAATGTCCACTTAGCCAGAGCTAAATGCTTTTTTTCAGTAATGAAAGTTTCAGGAAGGAAAATGTAAGTTCTTTCCATTGAGTTTATATTGGCTGTAGATGAGAGGGGCAGGAATGGGAGAAGCAGCGAAAGCTTTGAGATAGAACAGTTCCTAGAAGTAATGGCTGCTTTTGGGTTGGTTGAGGTTGTTAGGATGAAAAGAGTATCTATTTAGGGCCATGGTGCTGAACCTATGTCACTCATGCAGCAGCTGGTTGTTATCACTGAAAGCTCTAAAAGGTTCCCCATCACTAATGTAGGGGGTTGTGATGAAATTTGAATTGCAGATTATAAAATTCCTTCTCTCTCTGCCTGTAACTTGCTAACTGATTCACCTCTCTTAGCTCTGATCCCGTCCATCCCCCCTCCTTGTGACTGTTTAGAATTTTTGTCTTATCAAGTAGTATTCATAGTCTACCTGTCTAGAGTTAACATATTCGCTGTTTTGTTTTGGTTTTGCTTATAAACTTTTAAAAACAAATTAAACATTATAGAACACTATTATAGTAAAATAGATAACAGAGTTATAAAGAATTCAAATAATGCAGAAAGGGGGAGAGAAAAAAGTTAAAAATAATCCCCACATCTACCACCCAGAAATAACCTTTGTTAACATAGTGTTTTCTCAGCTATGGGCACTATTGAGGGTTCTGAGAACAGATTTTGAAAATTGGTATGATTATGTCTACCTTTTACTAGGTAGGGATCAAGGATGTGGTTGAATGAATGGTTTAGTCCCTTACAGCACAGAATTATTCCATTCAGAATGCCAGCATGTGCCCTGTTGAGTAGTAGTTTGTAAAGATCTTTTTAAGGTATATGCATGTAGAGGATATATATATATATATATATATATATATATATATGTATGTATGTATATATTTTTGGTATCGGGGATCGAACTCACGACCTTGCACTTGCCAGGCAGGCGCTTATGCCGCTGAGCTAAGTCCCCAGCCAAGGATAGATATGTTAAAGAAAGGAGCTCATATTGTTGGTGTTATTTCTAATTTTAGAAGAATTCCATTTAATTTTATGAAACTATACCAAAAAGAAAAATTTACTGAAGGAATTGTTGAATTTCAAATGAATAATACAATTTTTTTTTTTTCACAACAGACTATAGGAGGGAAAAAGTAATCTAACATATATGTCAAAAAATTAAGTTGGAGCCTAGCCTCCCAAGCACTGGGATTACGGACATGGGCCACGAGGCCTGGTGATAGTACATTTCTTTTTCTTCCCTTTTTCCTCAGCCCAAACTGCTCTGCAGAGCCCCATTTACCCCCTACCCTGTTTTTTCCTACCTTTAATAAATGTGAAACTTTGTCCCCATTAAAAAAATAATTATGGCTATCTTGGCTTCCCTGAAGACACCCCACCCTGTGTTCTCTAGGACGTACTTTTATTTTGCTTTTTCTTCTTTTTCTTGGCCTGTAGTTGCTCTGGAGAGGAAAAAAAAAATGGAAAAAAAAATTGTAGAGATTAGAGATTTCTTTAAATGACTTTAAAATTTTGAACAGTATTGCTTCTTTGCTGTGAAAATCAGGCATTTAGCCACCCATTTACATGCTACTGCCTCTCCTATAGCTGTTGGGTTTGAATGGCTGCATTGATAGTGGAGAACTAGGCGGGGGGCGGAGGGGAGTGCAAGACTCTGGGGAATCTGAACATACCAGGTCTGGCTAAAGAGCAATGTGGAAGCAGGAATGAATCTTTGCTTTTCCTGGAGCTCCCAACCACCTGTCCCCAGGCTTGCTGTTACCTAAACTTCCTACCCAACATACACACTACTTTACCAAAGGACAATAAGTTGTGGAGAAGTAGCTGTATAGAAGAAAAGGGGTTGGACCCCTAGGGTACTGAACTGTAGGAATATGAGGAAAAGATGTGTAATAGGTTTACTAAGTTTTGCTTTTGTTCTCGTATTGGAGTTTGGAGTGCTGGGAACCTAACCAAGGGGCTGTTAGTAAGGTTTGTTGTATAGACTTTATATCCTCTTTATATGAAAAGATATGATCATTTACAAAGGAAATTTAAGGCCTGCTTTTTTTTTTTTTTTTGAGACAGGATCTGGTTGTGTAACTCAGGCTTGCCTTGAACTCACTATGTAGCTCAGGCTGGCCTTGAACTTGCTGTGATCCTGCTGCCTCAGCCTCCAGGTACTGGCATTACAGGTATATGCCATCACGTTTGTCAAGTCCTGCTTTTAAGGAGAGGGCTGAGTCCCTCCTGTGTTGGCTGTTTCTCAGTTGCCTTCGGCTCAAGATAATCTGTGCCACCCAGGTGTGGTGACGTATGCCTGAAATCTCAGAACTTTGGGAAGCTGAAGCAGGAGGATTGTAAATTCAATTCCTACCCAAGCAATTTAGTAAGACCCTTCTCAAAAAGGGCTGGAGGCTCAGTGTAAAGGACTGGGTTCTATCACCAGTATGACAGCAAACAAACAAACACATAGATAAAAAGAATTCTTAGTCTTTAGGGAGTAACACATTTTGAACTTCCATTATAGTCTTTGATTTATGCTTGATGAGAGTATCTGTCTTTTACCTTTATTCTTGAATAAATCTTGGTCCATTAATTTAGTTTCCTAAACTTTGAGGGTGATGTGTCATTATCTTCTACCATTAGGTATTGATGAAATGTCTGTTACCATTTACCTTTAGGTGATTGGTTTTTTCTGCATAGATATTGGAAGAATTCTTCCTAAATGCTTTTCTTCATGTTTTGTTCTCTCTCTTGTTTACATATTTATTTATTTATTTGTCGTTGTTTTTGAGACAGGGGTTTCCCTGTGTAGTTTGGCTGGCCTTGAACTTCCTGTGTAGCCCAGGCTGGCCTCAAACTCACTGATATTCCTGACTCAGCCAGGTATTGGTATTATGCTGTTCACTAACTCTCCCTTTTCCTGTGGCCTTCTGGGCCTTATTTCTCCCACTACCCATTTCTTCTGCTTACTTTCCTCTTTTGGGGCATCATAAATTTAAAAAACATAGATTGTAAAGTACTTGGCATATAATGACTCCATATTTACTACAGAGTCAGGTTTGTATAAACCTCTCCATGGAAATTTATGTTATCCTAAATGAGCGTTATAATTTTCATGTATTTTATTACTGTAGCATGAATTATTGGTTAACTTTGTAGATATTATTTTGTCAGTATTTTGAAATTGCATTTAACCAGGCATGGTGTTACACGCCTGTAATCCCAGTAGTCAGGAGGCTGAGTAGAAGGAGTTCCCTGAGTTTGAGGCCAGCCTGGGCTACATAATCAAGTTCAAGGCCAGCCTGCATTACATAGTGAGACCATGTCTCAAAAAACTCAAAAACAAACAAACAAAAAAGCCAAAGAAAGAGAGAAAGAAATTACATTTAAAGGTTAATTCATGGAGAATTGACATCATTACAGTGCTGTCTGTTCATGAACGGCATATCATTAACCACTCTCAAATCATGACTGATTTTCACATTGATATATGACAGCTGTTCCAGTTCTTCCACATTTTTGCTAATAATTACAGTGGACCCTTAGCTTGTAAACTCAGTTTATTTGCGAAGGCTTGTTGTAACTCAAGTCAAGACTTTTTCCCAAAAGAAATAATGAAAATACCCATTATGCATTCTGAACCTCCCAAGGCTCCCCTTAACTAACCTTTTCATAATAAAAAAGGGTTGTATAATGTGCGTTAATTTACCAGAATCAACGTTCTACTGTTCTCATCGTTGAGGCTGATGTGTTTGGCATGCAGGAAGGGAGGGTGAAGTGGAAGGTGGTTATTGTTTGGAAGCAGAGCCCCCTTCAGGTAGAATACCAGGAATCTGGGTCTCTGGTGTCTTTTCTCTCCTTGGGAGAGTCTGCAGCCCATTAGGACCTGCTTCGGACTCACTGGGTCTCAGCCTTTTCAAAATTAAAAACTGATCTCAGGTGTTTTCTTCAACACTGTTCTGCAGTGTGACATGATATCATCATTAAGCGAGTGAACGCAACAACTGGCTTTTTCTTTGTCCGGGTGAGTCTTCCCTACAATTGTTTGTAACTCTGTCCATTTTTTCAGGATTTCCTTTGTTTCAGAAGAACTTTGCAGGCTGGGGATTTAGCTCAGTGGCTTAAGTGCCTGCCTGGCAAGTGCAAGGTCATGAGTTCGATTCCCAGTACCAAAAAAAAAAAAAGAAGAAGAAGAACTTTGCGGTACTGGTTGTTGATACTCCCCTTCCTCTTCAGAAAGCTCAGTTTCCATTCTCTGTTGTTAAGCCAGAAGTTGCTAAAATTCCTCTGTAAACAATTCCTCCACCAGTTCTACCACACCACGTCAGCACTGTCTACCTGCGACCCTGTGAACTCTGCTGTAGTAACAGTGACATAGGGTCAGTTGAAGGCTCCGGCTCCCTCTACACAGCCTTCAAAGTCTCCTATATAATATTAGGCCACACTTGCTTCAGGCAGATCTTGGTGTCCTTAGACATTGGTACAGGATTTCTCAGTTAATCCCACACAGGAGAGGATGTTGTAATGTTCCTTCCAGACCACTTTAAGGGTTAAATCTGTATCTGAGACCATCTGGCAGTACTTCGGGAATAGTTTCTTGGGGTATAGTGTCTTAAGTTAGGTATAAGCTGCTGTCCATAGGCTGTAGTGGAGTTGTTTTAGGTGGGAGGAACTCAGCTGAGAGCCATGGGAATTCTTGAACCAGTTCTTTTTCCAGATCTTATGGAAGAGAGTAGCATCATCCATGATGAGAGCCTTGAGTAGTAAACCTTTGTCCTCTAGATATTTTTTATTTTAAAGAGAAAAAATTTCAAACCATGATAATTAGGGGATAACAGTGGTGTACATTGCACATTGTTATCTTCAAATCCTTTGCTCAGAGTACAAGACATCTGCATTTAATTGTCTGAACAATACTAGCAAAAACCTTTCTCTTCAGTGAGCTCAGAGAAATTAGTAGTATAACTACCTTAACTATATAATTTCTTTCAGCTTCTCACACTAGTGATACAATACAATGTTTACACAGGTGTGTCTGATGTATTTCGTTTATGAGTATGGTCTCAAGTTGCATCCATTTACCTATAAAAGTCTCCACTTTATCCTTCTTTATGGTGGAATAGTACTCCATTATATAAAAATACCACATCTTTTTTTATCCATTCCTCAGTCAGTGGGCATTTAGGTTTTTTCTAGGATCTGAGTATTACAAATTGTGCTGCTGTAAACATGGGTGCACATATATCACTGTGGTATGATATTTTTAATTCTTCTGGGAAGATACCCAGAAGGGGAAAAGCTGGATTAAATGGGACCTCCAATCCTAGTTTTTCAAGGAATCTTTACCCTGATTTCCAGAGTGGTTGCACCAGTCTACACTCCCGCTAAGAGTAGAGAAGGGTTTCTTCTTTCTCACAACCCCTCCAGCATTTGTTATTGGTTGGTTTCTTGATAAAAGCCATTTTTTTCTGGGGTAAGGTGGAATCTCAGTGTTGTTTTAATTTGCATCTCTTGAATGACTGGTGATGTTGAACATTTTTTCACATATTTATTGGCTCTTTGTATTTTTTCATCTGAAAAATGTGTTCCTTTCAGATTCCCATTTTTGGAATGGGTCTTTAAATTTGAGAGGACTGGTTTTCTTTTTCTTTTTTGGGGGGTGCTGTACTGGGGATCGAACTCATGACCTTGTGCTTGCCAGGCAGGTGCTTATGCTGCTGATTTTTTGTTTGTTGTTTGTTCTTTATGTGTTCTCAGTAGTAATCCTTTGTCTGAGGAGCAGCTGGCAAGCATTTTCTCCCACATTATAGGTTGTCTCTTCACTCTCGGTGATTTCTCTTGCTGTGTAAAAAAGCTTTTTAATAACATGAGCTTCCAGCTGTTAATTTTTTCTGATAGTTCTGTGAAGTCAGGGTTTTGTTCATAAAGTCTTTGCCTACTACGCCAGTGTTTTCAAGAGTTTTCCGTACTATGTCTTCTCGCAGATTTACTACTGTTTCTGTTTTAATATTTAGATTTTTGATCCATTCCGAATTTAGTGCATGGTGAAAGATAAGGTTCTTGGATCTTTGGCATGTGCAGAGTCAGTTTTTCTAACACCTTTTGTTAAAGAGGCTATCTTTCTGTGTTTCACCTTTTTCTTAAGGGATACTTGATCAGGCTGTACAGTTCTTGGCTAACAGTTACTTTCTTTAACACCTATCAGAGCACATTGTGCTGTGCCTTGGTTTGTATCATTACTAAGGTTTAGAGGATATGGATTATTCCTGCTTCTCTGGGTCTGAAGGTAGATTTCATCCCACACTACTGTGTTTTCTTAATAACAGAATTCCTATCTTTGACCAATTTTGGAAAATTACCAGTCATTGTCTCTTAGAATATTGTGTTTCTTCTTTGTTTCCTGAAACTATGAAGGGGCATATGGTAGACTTTCCTGCCATGTGTCCAGTGCTGCTCTCTTTGGGATTACTCCAGATGTTGTGGTTCATTGAGTCTCCTCAGCTCTAAAGTGCTGTTTAACTAGGCTATTAGTTCCTCCAGCCCTAACCCCAGCAATTACATTTTTTATTTATAAAACTTACTTGGCTCAATTTTAGCTCTACCTATTTTTTTTAAGTAGTTCTCTCCTTTAAATGTTTAAACATATATATTTATTCGATTTCTAAATTTCGAGGTGTTTCGTTTGCTTGTTTTTGCTTGGTGCTGATGAATCCAGGGCCCTGTGCATACTTAACCATACGTTTTGTACTAAGCTCCACCTGCAGCTCTTTCTAGGGTTTTAATTTGCTCCTTCTGTTGAAACTTACTTTGGAAGTATAGGGGAGGCCTTACTCTTGGTGGCTTGTTTCTCTTGGGTTTTGTATGTTTAGATTATGAATTATTGTTTAGGTGAATTTTATGTCAGTTTTACAGGCAAATCATACATTTATCCCAGATAAAATGGTTTTGTTTTTGACAGACACCCAACATTGAAATTAGCCAAAGAAAACCTTTTTTTTTTCATAATACTGGGGTTTGGACCTAGGGCCCCACACATGTGAGGCAAGCCACTGAGCTACACCCCTAGCTGTATTAAGAAATATTATATTGGGGCCAGGGATATAGCTCAACAGTGGCATAGTGCCTGCCTGGCAGGTGCGAGGTCCTGAGTTCAATTCCCACTATCCCCCCTCCCCGCAACAAAAGGTTTTATTTTGAGATAGGGTCTCACTGAGTTGCCCATACTTGTGATCCTTCTGCCTCAGCCTCTCCATTAGCTGGGATTGTAGGCATGTGCCACCATACCCAGCTAGGAAGATTGTTTGCTTCTCAACGTGGAGTTTTCCAGATTTATTATTGTTCAGCCACTAGAACAAAAACTCAGGATATATAATAGCAGTGTAAGCAACATTAGAGGTTTAGTGTTAATAAAAGTCATCTGTACCAGGCTGGCATGTGAGCGGGCAGCTGCTCTGTGTCTGGGACCAGACTCCTCCCCTGTTGCTCTGCCATCCCGAGGGTTTTGCTTTCGCTTTCGCTTTCTCTTTCTCTTTCTCTTTCTCCTTTTCTCTTTTTCTCTTTTTCTCTTTCTGTCGTTCTCTTTCTTTCTTTCTCTCTTTTTTCTCTTTCTCTTTCCCTTTCTCTCTCCCTTTCTCTCTCTCTCTCTCTCTCTTTTTCTCTTCTCTTCTCTTCTCTTCTCTTCTCTTCTCTTCTCTTCTCTTCTCTTCTCTTCTCTTCTCTTCTCTTCTCTTCTCTTCCCCTTTGGAAGGAAATAAAACAAAATGGAACGATGTTTGATTTCAAAAACAAAGAATGAAATCCCCTATAGTTACTATAATTGCATATATTTATCCTCTAAATAGATGCTCAGACTACCAGCTTTAGGCCTGCAAAGTCAGTCAAACAATACAAGCATTGTTTTTGTACTTCAGTTGCTGTCTCGCCAGTTGCTTGGGGTGAGGGTGGGGGTGGGGGTGCTCTTGTCTCCCAGCCATGCACTGGCTGGCTTGTGGCAGGGCCAGCTTGGCTTCTTGGTTCTCCTGGCCCACATGGTTGCTGTTGGTTTATTGGAGGGTGGATTCTGCTGTCCTCTTTAAAGCACAGGGTGATCTTCACTTTATTTTCATTCCAACCAGTAGGAGAGAGCCAAAGAAGACTGCACACTGGAAGGGCTATGCATCATTTCTGCTCACCAAAGTTTATTCAGAAGCTTACCTCTAGCTGCAGGGGAAGCTGAGAAATGTATTCTTTGTTGTTAGTTACGTTCCCTACTAAAAATTACCACTTTTAATCACTGCAGATGGAAGGCATGATAGGAACAGCCAGCAACTAGCGTTCTTTTTAACTACAGCACAGATAGTAGATAATTTGAAACCCAAATCCTGATGTTGGTAGACTTTTACTCACAAATTGGCAGGGAGGAGATTCTGCCCCATCAGTCCTTCCCCAAGGGTCCAGGCTGATAGAGGCAGGTTTCTTTTTGGCTACCATTTATTGTGAAATGGATCTAAAAAATTATTCTTCTGGCTTTCTGTTTTATTATTCTCCATGCTTTGTATAGGGACTCAGAGCTGTAGTTTTCTCAAGTCAATTGTATATTTATTTAGAAAATGCTTGTAATATTTATCTAGTATTTCTAAGATAGTGGAGCTTTTAAAATAATTATTAAAGACATTTAGTAGCTGGGCATAGTGACTCAGGCCTATAATCCCAGCCTTTGGGAGGCTGAGGATGGAACATCATGAGTTTTGAGGTGAGCCAGAGCCACTTAATGAGATCTTGTCTCACAAAACCAAAAGGCAAATAAAAACCATTAAAAAAAAAAAGATATCTAGTAGTTTCTATATTTTCTCTTTTCTAATTATTTTAATCCCTACATCTTTGATGTGTCTTCTCTCTGATTATATAAAGTTTTTATACTGTGATCAGAACAGGCGATTTGATTTCAAAAGAATCTTTTCTTTGCTATGTTATATGTATTCTTTAATGATGCTGCTTAAGGCCTTTTTTAAAGGCTTAACTTTCTATCCTCATTCTTTTCATCTTGTTTCTTGGTTTCATCCATCATCCCATTTTTGAGCTCCAAGCTAACTGTTTCTTCTGTTGTATTTCCTTTTATGTAGCCTCACGCACTGCCTGGACCTTTCTAGTCCCTAGACAGGTGGTGCTGTTGGAAAGGCAGCTAGAAAAGATCAGAGGTTAGGTTTGAATCCAATTCAGTGGTTAGGTTCAGTGTCGCCCTTAGGGGAAAACTTGATTAGTTCAACTCTGTTTGTGACCAGAATCATGGAGAGAGTGAGTTCGTGAATCTAAATACCACTGTAGTTTGAATCCACCATTGTAGCATTGTTTTTTCACCAGGAATTATCTTAACCCTTGGTCTTTGTTTCTAGGTAATCTGTATTATTTATTTAATTAAACACATTCTATTCTAGTGATAAACCATTGTACAAATATAGTGTTTTATTATCTTCAAATTTTCCTGTAATAGGTAAATCTGCCCTGTTGTCATTTTGTCTCTAAATTGCATTATTTCCTTGGACTGAAATTCTAGGAGTAGAAACCCTGTCAAATAATGTAACATATCTGCAACTCATTATATATTGCTTTTTTCCATTTTTAAAGGTTACATCAGCTTAGATTCTCACCAAACCATGAATGAATATACTAATTTCACTGAAACCTCAGTAATGTTTAGTGACAGTTTCTTTTTCTTTAAAAAAAAAAAAAATAGCTGAATTAGAATCATTACCTGCAAGGGATTGGCTATAGAATAATATTTCAAGATGCTTATGTCTTTTATTATTAGAGCATTTTCCTATGGATTACTTTACTACTTACTTCTTCATATGAATTTAAGAGGCTTATGCTTGCCCATTTTAAATAGTTCAGTCTCCTTTTTATTTTGTTGGTTTACATATTTTACTTCTTTTTTTTATTAGCTTTCTGTGATTTGACACTAAATGCTTATTTGTGTAGTTTACTTTAGGTATGTGAATATGGGCTTTGATTAAGTGGATAATAATTAGGAGCAATTTATCTTAACTGCATTTACTGAAAATATTTTTGTCATCTTGTTTTAGAAAACTGACTCATAATAAGCTTTTGTATGTAATTGTCTTTAATAATTTCTAATGCCTAGTAAAGATAGACTTAATTCTTCTTTAATCATCTTTTATAACTTTGTTTAAATGTTAGTCATTGTTTCAAAAAAGATTACTGTTGAACAGTTATTGAGCATGAAGAACTATTAATATTTGATTTAGATTTCTCTTCATATTTTAACTCTTCATTTTGTATTTCTTTTAAATCTTCCAATGGGTTGCTTTATAAAGGGTCTATATAATCAGGATTTTGTTTTTACATATTTTGTGTGTTTTTTCTATTTAAGTGAGACTTTTTCATAAGGGTTCTTGTTGGTTAATACTGTTGAGAACTTAGTAAAACATCTGTTTGTTGAGACAGGATCTCTATATAGCCCAGGCTGGCATTGAATCATGCTGCCTCACTCTCCCAGAGTGCTGGGACAACAGGGGTATGTTGCTATGGCTGGCTAAGAGTGTGTTTTTAAATCATGAGAGTTTGATGAACTTACAGTTCTAACAAAAAAAGACTCTAGGGCTGGGGAGGTAACTCAGTGTTAGAGTGCTTGCCTGCCAAGCATTCAGAGGGCTGGGGTTCAATCATCAGTACTCCCCTCACTATAGTTTTCCAGGGGTAATTTTTTTATATTTCTAAGATGGATCTTTGCTTTTACTAAAGCCACACATTCTATTATGGGTTTTGAATATCAAACATTGCTTAGTAATATTTAGGGAAAATAAGAAAATAAAAATGGAGGCATATGCATCATTAACACTGTCTACTTAATATGAACAATTTTTGTACATCTAGAACTCTAGGACCTGATAAAGAGGAATTATATCTTAATAAATAGAAACTCTTTAATAGTTGTAACATTTATAAGTAGTAAATCATTGAGCTCAAAATACTAGCCAAATTTAGGTTATAGATGCTGGGAGTGGTGTTGCGTTCTGGGAAGCTGAGGCAGGAAGATGCAAGTTGGAACTCAGCTTGGGTGATTTTGATGACACTCTGTCTCAAAATTTAAAAGAAAAAGATTTTTAAAGATAGCTGAAGAAGTAACTCAAAGTAAAGGTCCTAGGTTCATTCCCCAGGACTACCCTCTCAAAAAGGGGTAGAGGGAAGAGGAAAATGGAAATATTTGCTTCACAATTGTTATTGCTATCCATTATTTACATAATTAGCTGTTCTTCACTCTACTTATAGGTGGAAAACCATGAATTCCTTGTAAAACCTTCTTTTGATCCGAATCTGAGTGAATTAAGAGAAGTAATGGATGATTTGGAAAAGAAGATGCAGTCCACGTTAATAAGTGCAGCTCGAGACCTGGGTAGGAGTGGATCTTTGGAGGGTTGAATAATTCTTTTGTCTACACGGTATTCACAGGGGTGCCAGAATTATTTTACTAACTTTCCATCCCCAAGATGACCCCACTTGCTAAATGGAAATTGCGTAACAGGCCCATGCATGGTATCTTTAAATAAGGCCTTGTGTTGGGTTACTTTGGTTTTATATTACTCTCAAACCAAGCATGGTGTTTCATACCTGTAATCCCAGCACTTCATAAGGCTGAGACAGGAGAATTGCAAGTTCAAACCAAGCCTGAGTGACTTGGCTAGACTCTGCTTCAAAATTAAAATATTAAAAATGGGCTGGGATGTAGGACAGTGCACAGTCCCAGGGTTCAATCCCCAGTAAAAAAAAAAAAAAAAAATTAAAATATATTGTCTATCTTTTGCTTTAAAGCTATATTCCTCATTTTGCACCTAAGGACAAGAGTTTAAGAGTTTAAGTAAGTGGAGTTGAAGTTACTGTATTACTTACTAGTAAGTTCCAGTACCTACAGATTCATAATATATTAATTTGATTGAAATTTTTCCCTTTATTATATATATTAATATTATATATATTATTAAGTTCTTGGTTTGTCTTAGTGAGTAAGCATTTGTATTGTTTAATTCCATTTTATTTGTATTGTTTAATTTCATTTTAGGATTGAATGGATTTGTTTTGTTAAAAGATTTTTTGAAAGCACTGTGAGCAGTACCCAGCATGAATAGGAAACACGGGCTGGGTGGAGTTCAGTGGTTAGCGTGCTTGCCTAGTGTGTTGGAGGCCCTGGGTTCAATCCCAGCCCCGAGGGAAAAGACACTGACTGGGAATTGGGAAGCATGAGTTTAGGTTTTGACTTGAAACTTCTTTGTAAAGCTACTTATAAGTTACTTAATTTCTCTGGTCTTTAGCCTTTTGAGGAGGAATAAAATTTAATAGGTAATAATCTCAATACTTTGTGTACATAATCCTCATTGAAATAAAGTGGTTGTCATGGAGTTAAACACACGTGTAACCTGGGTGTAATGCTTGTTTGTAAATACAGTCCTGTTGTTTCTCAGTGTGTAGAGGTGCTGCTGCTCAGGTGACCTGAACCGCGTTCTCACACCCTCAGGAGTGGTCCTCTTGCTTGAGATCTTGAGGCCAGTTGCTTGCTCTCTTTCCCAGTGGACTACCGCTTGCTTTTCAGTGTGTGATTGTGTTTCTGGCTGGGACGGTGCCCTGGTGAAGCCCAGGCCTGTCTTGAATTGTTTGCCACTACTATCATTCACTATTGGTCTTCAGCAATAAATTTGAGAAATAATTTTCTCTTCTACTTTGTGATCTAAAGAACACGATAAATGAAATTATGAATAAAGAATATAATTATAAAGATGGAAACATCTTAGCTGTAGAAGTTATAGTTGGTCAGTCAAGATTGTTTTGCTTTGTGAAATTTTTTATATGTAGTAATTTTTTTTTTTTTTTAATTACCAGGGATCAAACTCACCTCCATGTGTTTGCAAGGCAGGCACTTATGCTGCTGAGCTAAATCCCCAGCCCATATGTAGCAATTTTGATTGTCAGAATCTCAAGTTTCTGTTTGGAAATTGCATTTGGTCACTTTTACCCTAATTAATTCTAAAGTAAGACTTTTGTTAAGGAAAGAATCCTCCTGTGAGACTACTCAGTGTGGGCACCCATACTTTACACCTTCAGGAGTCCACTGCATGTGGGGTTGCTGCCCTGTGTGGGGTCTGCGGCCTCTGTCTGAAGCTCATGCGTACAGTTTAGGACTTTACAGATAGCCTTCTGTCGTGTAGTTTTGGTTGGTTGGTTGTTTTGTGGTACCGGGGATTGAACCCAAGGTCTCATGCATGCTAGGTGATTGCTGTACTGCTAGCTACTTCCCAGGCCCTAAGTGGAATTGGAATCTTTTCCAGGTAGATACTAATTTCTAGTACACTATCGTGTAATACAAGCATGCATTTCAGAACTCTTTAGATTTACTGATTTTAAACACTTAAATTGAAAATGACTATAGATACTTATGACATCCTTATCTTTTTCCTAATCATAAAGGATTGGATCCTGGCAAGCAGATTAAATTGGACTCCAGTGCACAGTTTGGATATTACTTTCGTGTAACTTGTAAGGAAGAAAAAGTCCTTCGTAACAATAAAAACTTTAGTACTGTGGATATCCAGAAAAATGGTGTTAAATTTACCAACAGGTTTGCATATCCATATTGTATTTTTAAGGTTGTAGTACTTCCGTGACTTCTCTGTGAAATGTAAATGTTCTGTGAGAAAGAGCGTTTCATCTTGGATATTATTCATTAATGTAAGGCATTGGGCAAGAGTTGCGCTTTACTTTTTCCCAAGGCTATTCAGATGTCCTAACCCCATTTGTTACATAACCCATCTCTTCTTCATTGACTGAAGTGGGAATTTTGGGTCTGCTTAAGACTGTTCTTTTTTTTTCCCCTTAGCTATCTCGCTATCTCACTATCTTTTATAAATACAAAATAGATGGATTTCTTATTTTATGTTACATTTCCATATTCATTAGAGCTAGTTCTTCATGTCTCTGCTTTAGCATCTTCTTTTTTTTAGATTTAGCTATTTTGATCTGTTTAATTTTTTTCTAAGTAGAATTTGTTACTGTTCATCAAATTTAAAAAAAATGTTCTGCTATCTGTAAGTCAGTTTAGGGAGGTAACTACAGCCTTAAGGTGACCAGCTACAGCTTTTTTGTTATGTTCTATGCTGTAAAAAGGATTAACAAGTTTTTTTCTGCCTTTTCCCTTGCTGATCTTGGAAAGTTCCTGGTGCAAGTTATTTATAGGTTAAAGAAAAATTATTTTTAAAAATCTTTCTGTGATTTACAGAGGAATGGCATTGGTCTTTTCTCCTTCTTTACTGTCCAGAACCTGTGGTTTGGCCTATTCTCGCGCCTTCTTAGTGCAGGGCCATTTATAGCAAAGGGCCCCAATTCACTGATTTGCTTAACAAGTACTTCACCTGTCTGTTAGGTGCAGACGTTTTTCTGAGTTCTTAGGCATGCTAATAATGGAAACAGTCTATTTAATTTATTCCTTAACTTTCTGAAACTGAGATTTCAATTCCTAGGGGTTAAACAGCCAGTATCAGTCAGTGATACTAAAATCTAGATTTTCTTTTGCCAAATCTAATTTTGCTGTTTTTTCATCATACTATATCCTTCCTAATTCAAGAAATGTATATATGTTAGCTTACATGAAACAAAATTTTGGTATCATAATCATCTTTAAATCACCCTCGAGTCATTCTAACATACGTAAATGAGATTGGACTGAACCATCCGCATGGTTCGAAAGTTGTACAAACTACTTTCATTCCTTGACTTTGTGAACAAATTGTATGTTGTATATTTGACTGTGAGCATATATATAATCCCTCCCACCCTGCTGATATTTTCCTCAAAAACCTCCAGTGCCTGTCATACAGAATAAAATCTAACGTGTTTTTTACAGCTTTTATACTCTGGTCTCCACCCGCCTTGGTTTTCTGTCTTGCAGCTCATCCTTCCCATACTGGTCCCACTTCATAATGTATTTGCCTTTTGTTTTTCTTCCTTTAATTCTTTCCCCTTGCCTGTTTCATAGCTGTCTTTTCTGTGCTATTTGTTGTACTGTTCTTGAGTTGTCCATATCTGCTGTGCCATGGACCTAGTTCACCAGCATTGTTTTGGGTAACTGGTTCCCTCCCACTTAGGATACTCTCCTCTCTTGTCCTTTACCTCTCTGTTTCTTCTTTTTGTTCCTCTTGATTTCATTCCCTTTCATGTTAGTGAATTTTTCACCCTCATTTTTTTCTCATCTTCGTTATTTTTATTTTAACCTATGATTTTCATTTTCTCTTTGGATTTTCAAAATGTTTCCCTTTTTGAGTTTTCACTATCAAAAGACAGTTATGCTATGGTAATGTGAAAAACTAGTTATCTGTTTTTTAAAAAGAAGGTCAACTTCCATCATAAGTAAAAATTCATTTAAATATTTTATAAAAGGTCACAGATCCAAACTTTAACAAGGGAATAATCATAATAGCAGTAATTGTATAGCAACATAAAAGGATATTAATGAACTGAATTCCAGTCACGTCTCTACCTTACCTTGTTTTCCATTTTCTACTTGTATTTCCATTTTTAATTATCATCATTTTGATGCTTGACTGGACAAAAATACTTCAGATATTGTTTGTATGATACATATTTCTTTTAGTAGATTTTTTGATATTTTTAATAACACCGTAATCTTGATTTGCAGTAAGTTGTCCTCTTTGAATGAAGAATATACTAAAAATAAAGGCGAGTATGAGGAAGCCCAGGATGCCATTGTCAAAGAAATTGTCAATATATCTTCAGGTAAACTTACTGGAACCTGTACATTACATGTTCTGACTATGACCTATTTTTTTTTTTTTACTAATAGAAAAAAAACATCAGCCTGTTTAGGAATGTTTTGTTTTAAAGTATGTGTGTGATTGTTTTTTCCTAAAGCCATTATCTATGGTTCTTGCTGTAGGTTATAGAAAAAAATAACTAAAAAGCAAATACAAATTATTCATAAGGCAAGCTAGCAGTTTTAAGTTCTGGGTGCTGTTTTATAGATTATTGGAGTCTTATCATTTGAAGTTATTTTCTTGTAATTAAAAGGGACAGCATGACTACCATTATGGTGTTGCTTTTAGAATGGGATTCGTGTTTGTTTATCGCAGGATAGGTGGCAACGTGGTAAGCTGAAAACTAAGGCTACCACCCTATGTGTATTGACTGTAACCTCTATTTTTCCTTTTAGAAATGACCTGGTGATAAAGGTTAGTGACATTACATACCTACTGTTATTGCTGCTAATATACCACAGTGTAAAATGCTAAGGACTGTACAAGCTCTGAATTAAGATGCCTTTTGAGAAGAGTTGTAAACTGGCCTTGATTATTTGGAATTGTTAAGAGTTTTCAAGTACAGTAGTTAAAAGGTTGGGCATGTGGTTCAGTGGTAGAGAATTGGATAGCATATACAGAGTCCTAGTTTTGATCCCCAGCACTACAAAATGAATAATTATATTAAGCACTCAATTAATGTTTAATTAATTTTTAGAAGTTCCTGTTGCCTCATGATAGGGTAGTCTTTTCCTTTTTAAAAAAAATCTGTTAGTAAAAAAAGAAATAAAATTTTAAAGTATGGTGAAACAAGAAGAGAATCTTGCACTTGGCCATTCATAGTTAATTTTTATTGTCGAAACATTTTATCACTTTTAGGAAGAACGGAGAAGTAAAAAATGAGTCACATTTCCTTCCGTCTGATTTAACTTATCATGGTGCTTTCCTAAAATAAAACACTTTGCCCTTGAATGTCCAGTGAAGCATTTGACATGATTGATATCGATGTTCTATTACACCAGCCCCTAAAACCTGTTAACATTTGGAATCTATTCTAATAATTTTGGTAACTATTACTCTTCACATGGTTTGTCTAGCTTGTGTCCAGGTGCTTTGGAATGTATGTGATAGCTTTTAGTTTTAATGCTCCACCAGAATAAAATGATTTAAATGGCAATTAGAGATCTAAATTTATGGTGAAATTCTCAGCATGTAGTACTGATTGAAAAAAAATAAAGCTCAGCTAACAATTTTACAGTTTGTCATGCACAAGCTTTGGCAGTCTCATTACAGCTTGCATATTTCTTGTGATGATAATGAGGTGCATCCAGTTTTCAGATTCTTAAAATTGAGAAGTGTTTTAGAAATGCAGGGTGTGCTGTCTTACTTGATTTTATAAGAGAAGATATCAGTCTATTTTTGAAAAGTGTTTACATTGGGAAAGGATATAGTAAAACATTTTAACCCTACATTGAATTTTGGAGGGTTTTTTTTTTCTTTCTGAGTTTCATTATAGCAGTTTCTCAGTGAAGAAGCTAAGTTTATTCTTAAAGCTTGTGCGTTTTTTACTCTGATATTCCTGTGCACGTTTTCTGTTTTTATTTTTATATAGGCTATGTAGAGCCGATGCAGTCACTCAATGATGTGTTAGCTCAGCTAGATGCTGTTGTCAGCTTTGCTCATGTGTCAAATGCCGCACCTGTTCCATACGTACGACCAGTTATTTTGGAGAAGGGAAAAGGAAGAATCATATTGAAAGCATCCAGACATCCTTGTGTCGAAGTTCAAGATGAAGTTGCATTTATTCCTAATGATGTGCATTTTGAAAAAGACAAGCAGATGTTTCACATCATTACTGGTAAAACAAACAAATACTAATTATGAGCTTTTGCAGGAATAACATACCCCTTGTTAGATTAGAAATGTTTTAAGTGGATGAAGAAAATCTGTCCATGACATTAGAAAAAGAATGTGTCATTCATTCTGTTTCGTAATATATTCCCATTTGAAATAGAGCAAGATTTGGAGGGGGGATAATAAAGCTTATGAGAATATTGTATTCATGTGAAACTTCTATTCCAAGGCCAGTAAAGATTTACCTCACTTCACTCTAGTAGATTACTTGTGAGCCAATCTTTTCAATATTGAGGTCATTGACGGACAGGCAGAATCCGGCTTCTAGAAGAACTTTAGCTTAGGATAGCAGTTCTTTTCAGACATGGCATTATATTCATGTGAAACTCGGTAAAGTAGGTTTGCATATAGATGTAGCATATTATAGCTGAGGTGTTTTGAGGGTTCCTAATGATGTTCTGGAAAAAAAGGGAATTAGAAGTATTATATATTTGGGAAAGTTATGATTATATTGTTTCCCCAAATTGGTGTTTTCATTGTTTATTTCATTTGACCCTAACAAATAAATTGCATACTCGGCAAGATAAGTGTCACGTCTTAGGACTTCATTGTAGACTTAAGTAATTTGAAGAATTTGACTGTATTGATCCATTCATCATAATTAGGATTACTAATGATTAAGAATGTTGAATTAGGGAATCAGTTAGGCCTGTTTTCTAAAAGTCAGTGGTTTAACCTTCAGGTACTCTGGAGGGCATAGTCAAATTATAAGTAAACTTACTGTTTTCTGACTTAGTTGAAAGGCCCAGTACAAGTTTGTCTAGTTGAGGGGTTATAGATATGAGCAGTGACTTTGTTCATGTCTTTCAGTGGCCTCAGATTCTGCTTCTGGTTAGCTGTATCAGTATGACTTTGACAATCATTCATCCATGTACAGTTTAGCACTTGCAGTCCATTTATTAGTAACAGAAAGAAAATGACCTGGCCTTTTGATATATTTGCTTTATAGGCCCCAATATGGGAGGTAAATCGACATATATTCGCCAGACTGGGGTGATAGTACTTATGGCCCAAATAGGCTGTTTTGTGCCATGTGAGTCAGCAGAAGTGTCCATTGTGGACTGCATCTTGGCTCGGGTAGGGGCTGGTGACAGTCAGCTGAAAGGAGTCTCCACATTCATGGCTGAAATGCTGGAAACTGCATCCATCCTCAGGTAATTGCGTGTTCCAGTCCCTTCAAAATGGACACCTCTTGAAGTACATTTGAAAATTCATCCATGAAACATCTCAAGACCAATTAGCTTGGTTTAATAATTGTTTCCCTGTAAGTTTTATATACTTTAAAGGGTTACTGGAATTGGGCACAGTAGCAGATACCTGTAGTCCTAGCTACTTTAGAGGTTAAGGCAGGAGAATCACTTAAGTGCAGGAGCTCAAGACGAGCCTGAGCAACACAGAGAAACCCTATCTCAAAAAGGCAAGGTGCTGGGTGCATTTGAGCATACCTGTTATCCCAGCTACTTGAGAGGCTGAGGCAAGAGGATTGCAACTTCAGGGCCAGCCTGAACAACTTAACAAGACCCCATCTCAAATTTTTTAAGAGTGTGGGGGCCAGAGACGTAGTTCAGTAGTAGAGCAGTTGCCCAGCATATATGAGATCCTGGGTTCAATTCCCACTACCACATCAAAGTGGGAGAGCAGGGTGGATTTTGGTGATAGTTGTACAAGTTTTAGTGGGGTCCTGGGGCTTGAACCCAGGGCCTAATGGCTGCTAGATAAGCATGCTGCCACTGAGTTAGATTCCCAGCCCAAATTCTATGATTTTTAAAGTTGTTTTGTAAGGTTTCTGGGGATAGCCCACCTTAAAAATATTTCTCACTTGATGCTTTTGCTTTCACTGTTCACACTCAGTACAGATTGATCCTTCTTATTTATTTAAACAGTTTTATTAGTACATTTTTACAATATGTGATTACATTCATAATGGGGAGTTGGTACATGGACATAATACATCTTAATTATTTTTCTTCCCCCTCCCATCTGCAACCCCCACGCCATCTGCAAAAGATCTCTTTGTTTTCTATTATCTCCTTTATTTTGCTTCTTAAACTATTTATATTTTAGGTTTCTCATATAAACCATCTGATACTTGAACTTCTGTGTGATTACTTTATTTGGCTGATTTGATAGGTGTAGCATGGATGATAGTTGCTTTATTTTTACTTGTAGTTTTTTTGTTAATTAAAAAAAAATCTTTTTTTTTTTTTTTTGTCTTTTTGAGACAGGGTCTCGCTATGCCGTTCAGGCTGGCCTTGAGCTAACTTTGTAGCCAAGGCTGGTTTTGAACTCCTCCTGCCTCAGCCTTCCAAGTACTGGGATTACAGACGTGAGCCACCACACCCAGCCAATTTAAAAAAATATTTACTCGCCATTTATTTCCCAGTCCATCTCTTTTCATGTCCATGTCCATTTTTCTTTTTCTTTTTTTCCCCTGGCACCAGGGTTTGAATTCATGACCTCACGGCTTGCCAGGCAGGCGCTTATGCTGCTGAGCTAAATCCCTAGCCCTAATGTCTATTTTTCTATAGGAGTTTTGCTGACTCTGTTGAATTTCTTATAAATAAAGGTAATTAGTCTGTTATTTGTTGCATGTCTTTCCTAATATATGTCATGTAATTTTGCGTTTTCAGGTCTGCAACCAAAGATTCTTTAATAATCATAGACGAATTGGGAAGAGGAACCTCTACCTATGATGGCTTTGGGTTAGCGTGGGCCATATCAGATTACATTGCAACAAGGATTGGTGCTTTTTGCATGTTTGCAACCCATTTTCATGAACTTACTGCATTAGCCAATCAGATACCAACTGTTAATAATCTGCATGTCACAGCACTGACCACTGCTGAGACCTTAACTATGCTGTATCAGGTGAAGAAAGGTGAGTCTGTACCATGAGTGTGCAGTAATTTCAAAATGTGGCAGTGGGCACTTTAGTGCATTTGAACTCACCATTAATTACCTTAGATCACTGTTTGTATAGAACAGATTTGCCTTTGACTTTCCAGTCTGAGGGCAGGAAACACTATGTTATCTGTATTTTTCAATGGTCTTATAGTAGGGCCATTTGTTCTGAAGCTGTCACAGAAACAGTTACTCAAGGTATGCACCAACCTTTATGGCAGTGTGTTTCTTGTCAGATTAGCAACTAGGTGATAATAGTTAATATGCTTTGAAGTTCCAAAGCCCTAGATGTAATTATTTAATAAAATACTTACTGTAATTATTTGATTGTATTTTTAAGGTTATGTTATGGGAACAGGTCAGTTGCCCATGGTTTCCAGTTCTTGATTCTTTGCTGTTTATGCTCCAGGGCAATCCTTTTTAGTTACGGTATTCGACATTATTATTGCTGTTGTTACAGGATACAAGTTCTTATAGTGGATTTAAATCGTGTGTGTGTGTGTGCAAGAGAAGTGGCTTCAGAATATTTTGAACAGGCCAGGTGAAGTATGGAGAGGGTAGAAATACGTTTATCCCTTACTGTGGACGTGTATAAGACGCATGCTTCTACTTTATTGTTGTTTAATGTCCAGCTCCAGATTGTGTAGGATAAATTATTAGGCCAGAATTTTTTTTACAAGGCTGATAGAGCTCAATGGTAGAACACTTGCCTTGTGTGTGGGGGACCCTGGGTTCCCCATCACCAAAAAATAATTATTATTATTTTATAATTGATTCAGATCATTAACTTTGCAGTTGTCATTTTTATTAAATACTTGGAAAGATTGTCTTACCTCAGTTTTTCTCTTAACAAATGAGAATGAAGATAAACTACCTAGTCTATCAATTTAGTCTAGTTATTTGTGTCAAAAATTTTCTTTTCACTTGTTTGCCATACCTCACAGTCAGAATAAGATTACATAAGAATGATAAATAATTTTTCCAAGAGACAGCTTGTCAGTTCTTCTGTGAATCCATCAGCTGACTTTTCTGAGTGACCATCTGTAGAAAACTACGAACTAGATCCAGAGGCCACTCCACTCACTAATAACAAGTCAGTGTATCTGGACTTCAGTGCTGCTTTTAATTTGTATGTTTTCCTTAGTCTATAAGAAGACTGCAGATAGCTCTTTCTTTAAAAGATACTAGGTTTTGGGGGGGATTATCTATCAACCTTTTCTTCTATTTTTAATTTTTTATACTTCATTTTTTTCAAGGATAAAGTACAGCATTGTGTGCCAAATCAGAATCACTTTTCATTAGATGCTTAATTAAAATTCTTTTATCTAAGTTCCTCTGAAACATTTAACAAATGTATTTGAAATAATCCAAAATTAAGTTGCCTAATTACAAGAAAGTATAAATCCACCTACATAAATTGCTGTTTCTTTCTACCTTGTCCCCTTGCACATTTCCCAAATTTCTTGTAGGTGTCTGTGATCAGAGTTTCGGGATTCACGTTGCAGAGCTTGCTAATTTCCCTCAGCATGTGATAGAGTGCGCCAAACAGAAAGCCCTAGAACTTGAAGAGTTTCAGAGCATTGGCGCCTCCCAGGGACGAGACGACAGGGAACCAGCCGCCAAGAAGTGCTATCTGGAGAGAGAGGTCCGGCCATTTGTGTTTGTGATGATTTAATACCCACCGTGCTGTTACACAAACTGGTCACCACCATGAGAGGGCTTTTTCCCCCCTGCATGATTCTAGTGCAGTGACTTGAGCCATTTAGAAACTCGGTGCCAAACTGCAACCCAAAACCCACTTCTTCATCACAGAGAGCCAACACCACAACTAAACCTGAATACTGAAGTTTTAGTTTAGAAAAAACAACTCCACATTAACGTCTTTTATCTTGAAAGAAAAGCACAATAATATATATGCCATAGGTTTGGCACTGTTCTAGTGTTTACATTTTGGTTTGGTTTGGTTTGGGGTTCTTTTGGTTAATTTGAGACAAGGTATCACTTTGTAGTTCAGGCTGGCCCTAGGCTATCTTTGTAGTCCAGCCTGGCATTGAACTCACAGCTATCCTCCTGGCGCTAAGATTACAGGCATGTGCTATCATACCTGGTTCTGTTCTGATTTCTGTACCACATCTATTTGTGTGAGAAGGTAGCATTTTGGGGTTAAGGGTATAACTCAGTGGGGTGCTAAGCATTCATAAGGCTCTGGGTTCAGTCTCCATCACAAAACAAAAGCATTTCATGTACCAGATTTTAAAAGTCAGAGTAAAGAAATATTAATTTAGGGTTAGAACTAATCATTTAGCCAGGCATGGTGACACACACCTATAATCCCAGCACTTGGGAGGGTGAGGCAAAAGGATCACCAAGAGTTCAAGGCCAGCCTGAATTCCATAGTGAGACCCTGTCTCCGGTGGGGTGGGGGAAGGAAAATCAATAAGTAGCACCTAATCTTCAGAGGAGCTATAAGATGTCCATTAAATTGCATGTATACTTAGGTAAGATGGTAACAAAGAAGTGAAAAGGTGTAGTTCATAATTCTGTTCTCCACTTGTTTGGAATGTAGTTGAGATAATGATGTCTATGTCCTGGGGTGTAATAAGGTATGTGACCGATGTTTATTAAGGAAGTTGTGGGCAGGATGTTTATTCTCATCGGAGAAACGATTCTTACATTGGGCCTTCTCTGAATAGTAGGTCAGGGTTAGGTTTCACCCAGAAAGGTGTAACACCTGGGTGATTTGTTTTTTTAAAAAAACTGAAGGTTTGCTTTTCAGTAATTAGCATCTTAATGCACGTAATGCACTGCTTGGTCTGGGCAGCGTTAACCGTGTGGTGCGTGGTGACACCTTTTTACTTGTTATAGTTCTAACGTTTACTCAGTCGCTTTTTTTCTTACTTGAAGTACAGATGATATGTAGTTTTTGTGGTTAAAAGATACAGGTTGTTTTCTCTACCTGTAGAAGCAGGAGAAACACGTCATAACTTGCTAGCTATAGAATGTTGCCGTCTTACATGAGAGATGATTTTTGTATCAGCACTTTAACATATCAAACTCACAGCGCTTGGTGATCTGGGGATCAGACAGGCTCTTTTGTGTAATCCCTGATTTCCAGTCAGAACAGAGGTTGTGTTCTTTTGGTATTAGAATATATCATGAAAAGCTTTGAAGCTGAAGGAATCAAACACAACTATTTATGATATTAGCCTGGATTTAAATATTTATTTGGAGGGAAGTACACTTGCTTTTTAGTAAAGAAGTATTTATCAATTAATTAATTGGGTGTCTGCCTTTTATCTTAAGATACTTGTTACTATTTAGTTTCCTTGTGTGAAAGGCAGGCTGTTAGTTCTGTTTCACATGCAGTAATAAACAGGTACAGGAGTTTCACTCTGCTGAAAACTATTTGAAACAATTTGCCACGACTCTTCATTCTCACAACTTTGTGGGGTTGGTAATATTAATATCCCCATTTTGTACATGAGGATTCAAGTTAAGGAATCTGCCTGAGGGTCACATAGCAACTAATAGCTAATAACTGTTGTCCTTTGGAACAATAGTAGTTGGGTAGTAAAATAAAACAAGCATCATGTGTGTGTGTGTGTGTGTGTGTGTGTGTGTGATACAGACTCGGGTTGTTTATACCTTGCCATATTCTTTGAAAGCTTTGAGTTCTTTTTTCCCCTGAGATTGTTTATATCAATTTTAAAAGTAGAAAGACTCAAGAACCTGTAAAATTTCAGTTCCTATGTCATTAGCGGTGAGAAATGAATTTATAAGTGTCTTCAATGATTTACTATGAAGAAATTCATAACAACTGAGGCCTTTGCTATGTGTTACAGACACTTCATGTTTAAACAAATTTTCTCTGCTGAGTAGCATGTTTAGATTGAAATTTAATGAAACAATTCATTGCTATTGAATGTGGCTTTTAGAAGACATTTTAGTGACTGTTGGGATGTTGACATGTTTTTCAGCAAGGTGAAAGAATCATCCAGGAGTTTCTGTCCAAGGTGAAGCAAGTTCCCTTTACTGAAATGTCAGAAGAAAGCATCACAAAAAAGTTAAAGCAGCTGAAAGCTGAAGTGATGGCGCAGAATAACAGCTTTGTGAATGAAATCATTTCACGAATAAAAGTTACTACATGAAAAAACTCCAGTGGATTGAAGACAGTATTGATAAGCTATCTGTTATGCATTTGTACTGTTTTATATTAACTCTTTTTCCATAGTATTGACTACCAGTGGCTCTGGGATACCACCTGAAATATTTAGTAATACTTTATCTGAGTACATTTTCAAAGGTGTTTGAAAATTAAGCGTTTAACTGATGACCACTTAAATGGACGTGGGCAGTAGTAAGCAATATGCTGAATTTTATAAATAAAGCTCATATAGTTTGTGGAATTTGAGATTTGCAAAATGACTTTTATCATATAAGTAACTAAAGACCTTGTAAAAATAAAGGATTTGGGCCCGGGATTTAGCTCAGTGGCATAAGCACTTGCCTGGCAAGCACGAGGTCATGAGTTTGATCCTTGATACCAAAAAAAAAAGAGAGAAAGAAAAAAAAAGGATTTTTTTTTAGCCAGAGGGGTCCATGCAGATCATTTCCAGTGTTCACCTAGGGTCCATTTGTTGACAGGAGCCAGGTTGGCTGTGTATTTTAGCCAGGGAATTTTATTAACCCTGAATCCCAGTATGATCCTCTACACCATCTACTGTCTCTGTCTACCTAATCTGTGGTGAGACTTAGAAATCTTGATTTTAATAAAGGCTTTGAGGACACTGATTTCATCTACCTGTCTTATTTTATAGGAAAGAGATGAGATTTAGTGGCTGGTTCTGCAGAATATGGATAGAAAAGATAGCATGTTGCAGTGGGATAGTGCGTTACCCACATTGAAGCCGAAATTGAGCCCTCCATTCCTCTCATGCGGGCAAATTAACCCCAGTGAATTTTAGATCAGATATGTGAGACGGAACTATCAAACCTAGTGTTTGTAGTTCTAGAGATAATTCAGAAAGAATATTTGTATGTCTTTGGCTTTGGGAAGAATTCCTGAGACACACACAACTTGAGCTGGGCGTGGTGGCATAGGCCTGGGTCCTGTCTGCCGGGAAGGCTGAGGAAGAACTCCCCAAGTGTGAGGCCCTGTCTCAAGGGTAAGCAGGGATGGGGATGCGTTCAGTGGTAGAGTGCTTGCCTAGTATGTCTTGTATATTAGTCAGCGCCTGCTAGGGAAGCAGATTTAATGCAAGATACACAGGTACATAAGGGTTTAGAGGACTGATGCGTGTCCCTATCCGGAGGCGAAGGGTCTGTTGTGGAGGCTGAAGACTTCCAAGGGGAAGGTGGAGCCTGGGGCTCCTCCTCCCTTTTTGGAGACCATTCTGGTGACAGCTTCCCTAGGTGGGTCTTTCACACCTAAAATTATGTTGGATCAGCTTAGGTAGGAGTTTCTTACTCAAATTGACATAATCAGTTAATTGTCACAGGTTGAATCCCCAGTGCTTCCCAAAAAGTTGTCTGTAAAGTTTAACACATTTAGCTATATTGAAATGAAGAACTTGCATTGAAAGCCACCAGAGTAAAAACAGTATCTGTTGTGGGAAAACATTAGCACCACATAAAATATTGAAAGATAAATACCTAGAATAAAGAACAATAAAATCACTAAGAAAAAGAGTCATTTAAAAGTCTACAGTTTAACAAAAGGACAACCAATTAAAACTAAGGGAAAATACTTTTCCAAGGAAGATGTATAAATGGCCAATAAGCACTTGCAAAGATGCAAGTCAAGGAAATGCAAGATACACATGACATATAAGATAATGTATCAATATAGTATTGATCATACAACAAACAGTTAATTAGGATAGTTAAAAGGTCAGATAGGTATTAGTAAGGATATGGAGAAATTCTGATACATTGCTGATAGAGTGTGAAATGGTACGGGCTGGGGGTTGGGGAGGTGACACACGCCTGTAATCCCAACTCTGGAGGCTGAAGTAGGATGATCATCAAAAGTTTGAGGTCAGCCTGGGTAAAATAGTTCAAGTACAGCCTGAACTAGATAGACACACCTTGTCTTAAAACGACAGTGCAAAGTACAGCTTTGGAAACCAGTCTGACATGTTCTCAGTTACTGTAAGGCCCAGCACTTCCCTTTGTGTACAAATAAGAGAATTATATCCACACACCAGTGTTTAAGCAGGTTATTTACAGTAGCCAAAGGTGGAAATGAGCCAGAAGTCCACCAGTGGGAAGGCGTGTAAACAAAACATACATCCATGCAGTATACGTGATTCTGCCACAAGGAGACTGAAGTAGTGGTGCATGGTAAAGCTGGGGACCGCAAGCGTGCAGTCTGATGACCTGGGGTAGGACTGCAAGTTTGACCCCAGCTTGGACAGTTTAGCAGCCTAGGCAGACCCTGTCACAAAAAGGTAAAACTTGAAAACATGGTGTTAAGTGAGAAATCAGTCACAAGAGTACACACAACTTGGTTCTATTTGTGTGATATTTTATAATAGAGCTAGAAAAAGGTTTTAGAGATGAGGGAATGGTAACTAAAGCAGTGCTTATGTGATGAAAGTTCTAAAATTAGTGTTGGTTGTGCTAATCTGTGAATATACCAAGTCATTGAATTCTACATGGTAGATGGATAATCATGGTATATGAATTACATTAAGACCATTTTGGAAAGTTTCAGACACTTCGCGCGGGAGAAAACGTTAAGTAGCCTATAAACATGAAAATGTGTTTGGTCACCAGACAGAAAAATAAAAACCATGCCCCACGCCTATAGGGAGGCTGAGGCAGGAGGATCGCTGTGACTTCAAGCCCAGCCTGAACTGCATAGTGAGACCCTATCTCAAAAAAAAAAAAAAAAAAAAGGCCTAGGCCACCTCAATCCTTTGCTAACACCCCTCTACCACTGATAACCGTTACAGGTAACACTGTCAGTGTTTGGTAAGGTTGTAAACTAACTGCAAGCACATGCTTGGTAAAGTTGGGATCATACCTACAATGGAGCACTCAAATCCTGGGCATGCACTCCAGAGATGCCTGTGTACGCTGTATGTACACCAGAGTGTTCATAATGCTCCAGTGATGGAAACAGGCTGCTGCGACGCAGAATGACACCAGTGGAATCCCAAAATGTTAAGCAGAAGCTGCACCAGAGTGATGCAGATTTTCCCCATTCATACAAAGTTTTGTTTTTGTTTTTGTTTTTCCTTCTGCTTGGTTTTTTTGTTTTTTGTCTTTTTGAGTCTGGCACCTTAGACCACTTGGTTTTCCTGACATACTTTTTTTTTGTCTTTTTGAGAGAGTTTCTCTTTGAATTCAGGCTGGCCTTGAACTAACTCATCATATAGCCCAGCTGGTCTTGAACTTGCAGCAATTCTGCCTCAGCCTCCTGTGTGCTGGGATGACAGGTGTAAGCCCACTGTCATGCAAAATTTAAAATAGGTGATCTTCATAGGAAGTGGCAAGTGTGAAAACCATGAGTGTGTACACGAGGGGTGTGGTTGATGGCAGGAAAGCAGATAAGGAGAGTAGATTAGGGGCTGTAGAGGGCTCCTGGGTTTTATGATAACAGATTTTGCAAGAACTTCCTTTCCTCCTTTCTCTCTCCACTCCATCTCCAGTACTGGAGTTTGAACCCTGGGCTTTTGCACTGAACTTTACACACACACACACCTCATCTTTTTAAAAACAAGTTGCCCAGGCTGGACTTGAATTTATGATCCTCCTGCTCCTGCACTGGCACAGAGCATTGGTGCAAGTGCTTTCTTGACACTTGCAAGTACTGTTAAGCTGTACGGTTGTACACATAAAGGTTGGTGTGAAACAAATAGAAATTTAATTCTAATAAGCCTTTTAAAATGTTCTTTTTACCATGTTTTCTTCATCGATAATTTAGAGTGAGTTGTATTAGTTTTTTTTTTCAATACCAAAAACTTGGAAAGAAGACAAACTTACAGAACAAAATTTTAAATGTAGCTATCTTTATTGGTTTGCAAAATCCTTTAGTCACAAGTGGAAAAAACTTTACATAACTTAAAAAACCAGTTTTCAAATTCCAATGAAACATTTCATCCCTTGGTTGGCTGTGAAAGAGTGTTTTAAGATTGCTGCACAAAAGCCTGTTTAAAATGGGAATCAGCTGGTGGTCTCAGTTGTTACCGCTCTAAGAAATAGGGCCAGCCGTGTTGGTTCCAAGAAAATGTGTTGTCTATCAAGCTCTGAAAATCAGGCTACTTTCATCTCTCTAAAAGAGGTTTAGTGTTTAGTTCTAAGGCGGTTTGGAAAAATGAAAGACATAACAGATCTACTTAGGATGATTCAAATTTAGGCTGTGCTTACTGCATGAATATGCTAATGAGACCGCGGCGGCCATCAGTCAAGGGTCCCCTTCCTTCTGGAATGGTGCATGTAAAGCAGAATACAAACTAATATCTGACCCACTGAAGACAGTTACATTGAAGAGTTTTGGGTTTTTTTGTTTGTTTGGTACTGGGGATCAAACTCATGACCTTGCACTTGCCAGGCAAGCATTTGTGCCACTGAGCTAAACATGCTTTGGTTGTTTGTCCTCACTCAAATATAAACCTAGATAATACCAGAATAAACTAAATATGTGAGTATCCAAGATTTGGAACCCAACCATATTGCTAATCATAAGATCTGTTGGCCACATAACCACCTTTTGGAGAAAGTACTGTACTTGGCTTTTCCATTTTTTTTTTTTTTTTAAAGCACAATCCATCCAAGATGCAACGTTTTTGTAGTTTGTCTTCTCCCCCTCCCCGTAAAATGCTGTCTTGTGCTTTGAAATTGTAACAGAGCGGGTAGAGGAAAGATGTATCGGGGTGGATATTTTTAAGAGTCTCCGCCTCTACCAACTTAGCTGGCTGGGTGACTAGGGTAGATATATTTAAGGAATAATTTGTTCCCTTAAAATCTCAGTGTTCCACATACTAAGCACATCCTGTTAGACTTCTTGAGTATTAAATACATCTTCTATCCTTGGTCTTTCTGTATTTAGCTTTTTTGGGGAAGTATGTTTTTACCCTCAGCATATGGTATGAGCTGCTGATTCAGTATTGAATGGCTCTTTAAGCTTGTTAGTTACATTCTGTTGATTAAAACGATGCACAGAATAGTCAGGAAAAGCCAGTCCCTGGTCTGAAATAAATGAAACATTGTTAATTAGCTTATGGGGAAGAACAAGTGAGTAAAGAACTTTCGTATCCAAAAGCAATCGTACTGCCCTTGTGGATTCCAAGTGTTTGGGTTAAGGAGATGGAGTGTGGCTGGCAAAGATGATGAAAATGCCCACAGCGATTCGCATATTTTTAGACTAAAGCTAGAAATGCAGCCCAACTTAAAATAATAGTTTTCTCCCTGCTGCTGTCCCTGTCTGTGCCCACGCCACATTGCTTAACAGGCGTGCTCCGGTGAGCTCCCACCACAGTGGGCTGTGGGCTGCAAACACCCTGCTGGGTGCCAGGACAAGGCAGGGGAAGTCACCCCGGGCCGCCGGCCTGCTGTTGTAGCTGTGACGAGGACTTCTGCTCTCAGGGGAGGGGAATGAGAAGCCTTTGCCTGGGCAGTTTCTGCCACCTCCCTGCAAGAACTAGAACATTGCTTAGCTACCTGGTGACTTGGGCAGGTGTACTTAACGGGTAACTTGTTGCCCTTCAAACCTCGGTGTTCCACATACTCTCGCATCCTGTTTGAGTATTAACTACATCTCCATACGACATCCAGAATTTGATCAAATTCTGCTGGGCCGTGGTGGTGCTCACCTATCATCCCAGCACTCTGGGAGACTGGGACAAGAGGATCACAAATTTAAGCTCAGCCTGGGCAATTTAGTGACTTAATGAGACCCTGTCTCAAAAAAGGACTGGACCTGAAGCTCAGTATGAAGGCTCTGGATTCAATCCCCAGTACTACCAAAAAAAAAGTAGATCCTTGTATTTTATTATTTACATTTTACAGATGAGGAAAGTTAGACCCAAAAGGTCATTTAACACACCTGTGACACGTGCATCATAAGTGGCAGAGCTGGGCTTTGGACTCCAGCATCCTGCCTCCAGAATCCGTAGCTTTGCTGCTGTTGTTTAGAAACTTAAAATATAGTTGGCATCTGAGCTGTAATGAGTTCAGTCCTTCTAAACAGCATTGTCAAGATGAGTGTCAAAGTGAGCAGTTGGGAAGCTATGTCCTTCTGGAAGTTTCCTAGACACCAAATGCTGATTCCTAGCCCAGGCATACCATTTGTTCTGGACAGACAATTGGGCTTAAATGAGAAGAGACGGTCAGCCAGAAGCATGGAAAATGGGGAGTTAGAATAAAGTGTCAGTGGTGTTTGGAGGGAGACACTGCAGCTGGTGTCCTCAAATCTTCCAGTCCTTTGTAAGGTATATGTGTTATATCTAGGAATGCTTTAGGATGCTGGCCTGGAAGAAGGATCCCTAGGATTCTTGCTGTTCGGAGTCTGCTTTGGTAGACTCAGCCAATTAAAGTGGGTGGTGAGGTGATGTATCAGGGAGACCCTGACTTGGGCCAGTATTCCTTGCTTTGCCATCCAGCCATGGCTTTAGGTTGGTCAGTATCCTTCCCTGTGTCTGTGTTTTGGGGTTGCAGAGAAAAGTGGGGTTAGGGAATGCCCCAAACTAAAAGCACTCAAACATCACTGGCCATGCTACTATGCTTTGAGGCCTGAGTTCCTGCAAGGGTCCCCAGTTCGTATCCCCTGGGGTGTTTTCTGATGATTGATGGTTTGGCAAAATGACTTTCCATTCACCCTGAAAAGGAGCTCAAACCCCTTGCATCGGGTCTGTGTCAGCATCCCAATACCCCTGCACAGTGGTCCCCACCCCGACCTACCTTTTTTTTTTTGGACTACCCTTGTGTCAGAGTCATGTTAGCAGCGCAGCTCACAAGTGTGTCATCAGCAGAGGAGCACTTGGCTGCTTCAGCGTTTATTAGTCATGATCTCAGCTCGAGGGTGTTGGGGCTTAGAAACCTTCACTGATGGTACCTTTCCCTGAAACCCTTTTGGGGGCCACTTGGGAAGGGAACAAGTCAACCCAGGCATCTCAAGCAGATGGATGTGAAACAAACCAGCCAAGGACCTGTGGAGAAAGAAAAGTGACGTGGGCAGGGCAAAGCAGCCTGAAAAGCCGTTTCAGATTTTTGGAGCTCGAGGGGCTAAGTCATCCTAGGCCTGGGGGAAGTTCATCAGTGACCGTGGCAGGTCAGCTGTGTCCTGTGGAACTGGGTATGCCACTGGTGACTTACCAGACTGAGGAGCAGCCGCTCTCCCAGTCTGCAAAGCAGCCAGCTGGAAGACACGCCAGCGGGGACAAAGGGATGGATGGCACCACCATGTGCCCTGAGGAGTGTGGAGGTGAATGAATCACCACAAGGGAAAGCAATTGGGAAGAAGTTTTACTATCAAGTTTACTTTTAACTGATTCATAAAAATTATCCATATTAATAGGGCAATGGGATGTTTTTGACACGTATCTATTGTGTAATGTTCAAATGAACTGTATCTGTCCCCTCAAAAATACGTCTTTTTAAAAATTTTTTTCCCATGATGGGGTTGAACCTGGGGCTTTGAACATCTAGGCAAGTCCGATACCACTGAGCTGCAACTTGTTCTTTATTCAAAATATTCACAGTCTTCTCAGCTGGTTTTGAAATACCTACTACAGTATTGACGTCTGTAGTTGCTCTGCTGTCCAGTTGCTCACAGGAACTGCTTCCTTCCGCCTTGCCGGGACTTAGTGAGGCTCATCAGCGCTGCCCATCTCTCGCTCCTGCCTACTCTCCCACCCTCTTGTAACTGCCATTCATTCTGCTCTCATCTTTTTCTTTTATTTTTGCATTTCTGGAGATCAAACCCTGGAACTTCATAGTGAACTATATACCCAGACATTTTGTATTTTGACTCAGGGTCTCCCTGATTCATTCAGTTACCCAAGCTGGACTCAGTCTTCCAGAGTACATGGTGTGTGCCACTATGCCTGGCTTCCTCTCTCAGCTGCTGTGGGATCAATTTTTTATATTCTGTATATAAGTGAGGTCTTATGGTGCTTGTCTTTCCATACCTGGCTTATTTCACTTAACATAATTCTAGTTTTTTAAAGGGAGTATATATACTATGATAGTATATCATAATCAGTATTAAATTGAAAATTCATATAGAAAACTACTTAAAATATTTAAATAATGATATGCATTTTGCACATTGACACATTAAGAAAAACCTGGTATACTACAACATAGGAATATGTTTGCATTTTAACGCAAGTTCTTTTTCTTGGGGAAGAAAAAAATTTTTTCTGTGGTGCTAGGGATTGAACTGGGGGTTTTTGCACATGAAAATATGTGCTCTGGGCTGGGGATTTAGCTCAGTGGCGTAAGTGCCTGCCTGGCAAGCATGAGGTCATGAGTTTGATCCCCAGTACGAAAAAAAAAAAGAAGAAAGAAAAGAAAGAAAGAAAGAAAAGAAAGAAAGAAAGAGAGAAAGAAAGAAAGAAAGAAAGAAAGAAAGAAAGAAAGAAAGAAAGAAAGAAAGAAAGAGAAAGAAAGTGCTCTCTCACTGAGCTACATGTCTTCAAGCACACTTAAAATTGTGATTAAAGGGAATTTACTGTTTAAAAAAATCGTGGGCTAGGAGTACAGCTTGTTATTCTAGAATGTCCGAGGAGCTGGGACCCCCAGCACAGCAAAGAAACAAAAACAAAATCCCCATACCTGCACCTAGAAGGAGGCCAGAGGCTGCTAATGAGTGCAAGCTTTCCTTGGGACATGCTAAACTGTTCTAAAATTGGATCATGGTGATAATCACAGAACTGTAACATGCCAGAAACTACTGAATTATAGATTTCAAAGAGCAAACTATATGGTATGTAAATGATATGTCTCAATAAAGTTGTTTGAAAAATAGTAGCATAAATAAGATACGATGGCCAGCCCTTTATACCAAATGCTATGTGTCCGGCACCTGGTTTATTCTCAACAATCTATACGGTAGATACTATTATTACCCCACTTTCTGACAAGAAACTGGAGCATAGAAAGCTAAGTGGCTGCCTAAGATCATCATTCGGGAATAGACTGCATAGAAGGCATTTCTCCTGCACATGAAAGAGCCCCGGAGGCAGCAGTCCAGGGCTGGGGGTGGCTCTGTGGGCGCCAGGGATTCTGCCTCCTTTGCTTCCTCTTGCACAGCTTCTCCTACCAACGTCCATCCCTCATGGCCAATGCTATTGCTGTGACTCCAACAGTTGCACCCATCGTTTGGGCTGCAGGAAGGAGAACAGTACAAGGATACCCTATCTACCCTGGGAAAACTGAGTCACAAGTCTGTCCCAGTGGAGCGTCAAAGGCAGAATGCTGGGGTGGTGCTGAGCCCAAGGCCTCGGGCCCTGCTGGCTGGTGGGCCTCCCAGCCCTCCAGCCCCTCTTCCTACCACAGAGCTAAGCACAATGATCTCCAGGAAGAGCCCCCTCCCTCAGAGCCAGGGAATAACAGAAAAGAGGAATTAATTTTTATACGGAAAATTTCTCTCTTCCCCTCTTCTTGGGGTTGATTAACTTAACTGGAAATAACGAATCTGAACTGATTTTTTGAGCACCAGATCCGGGTGGTAATTCCTGGGCGAGCTTCTTATTTCTACACTTTCTTTGGTAGAGTGTGGTCTTCAGCCACTGGGTCCTTTTCTCTCCTTCTCCTCTCCTTGTGTGAGAACTGACAAGCCAGAAAAGCAATTGGCTGGAAGTAAAGCCCCCTGCTTTTTTCCTTGGAATAGTATTGCTTTTTAGGGGGGGTGGCAGGGTTGAGATAGGGTCTTTTTTTTTTTTTTTTTTTTTTTTTGGTGCTGGAGATTGAACTCACGACCTTGCACTTACCAGGCAGGCGCTTAAGCCACTGAGCTAAACCTCTGGCCCCTTGAGGTAGGGTCTTGCTGTGTAGTTGAGACTGGTCTTGAACTCACCTCCCTCACCTTCTGCTTCAGTCTCCCAACTGCTGGGAGATGTGCACCACCATGTCAAGCTATGTGTTCCCTATTTAAAGGGCAGCGCTGTAAGTGTTGTCCTCTCTTCAAGGAAGAAGCTGGTTTCCAGGACACCTCAGGGAGAGCAGCCCGGAGAAGACTGATGGTGCGGGACTTAGCAGGTGGGCATTGACTACACTCCTTCCTGCCCAGAATCTGCTGCCAGAGGAGCCGGTCATGGCATGGGGCTTTTCCCCTCCTCTCCCTCTACAGAGGATTGAACCCACACTTCATACTGAGCTACATCCTCAACGCTTTGTCATTTTTTATTTTGAGATGATCTTGCCAAGTTGCCCTGGCTGGGCTTGATCATGTGATCTTCCTTTCTCAGTTTCCCTGGAATTACAGGCATGCATCTCAGGCATCTCAGCACCCAGCTGTCATGAGCTTTTTGGGTCTATTATCACTTTCTTCAAATTCCTCGCAGCAGACTGTGGTGGCTCACTTAGAGATGTTCTCTCCTGGACCCTCTTGGAATCAATCCATGGCTGTCTCCTGCTTCATGCTTAGGTGATGGAGTCTCCTGTGTCCTCAGCTGGACAGCATGGGTCTCAAGGTCTCAGGGCTCAGTGAGCAGCTCCTTCCACTTGACTCACCACCCACTGTGAGCTTGTGGAGGCATCACAGTCCTCCCTGGAGTTGAGGTCTAGATTCATATTCTGTCTGTTGGTCTGTCTTCTCCCTCTCTTTCCCCTTTGTGGCACAGGGGATGGAACCCAGGGCCTCACATTCTAGTCAAGTGCTCACCGTTGCACCCGTGCACCCCTGAGCTGTACCCTGGCCTAACTCATTCTCTCATGCACCCTTCCGGGGCCCTGGCAACTCAATAGCTAAGTGAGAAATAGCCCAGCACCCTCACCCTGAAGCTGAGTTGCTCCACTCCACCTCCAGCTTTGGCCATCTCTGACCAGCTTTGGCCATCTTTGGCCTGTCCACCGTTACCTCACTGTCCACTTCCAGACCAC
Source organism: Hydrochoerus hydrochaeris (assembly GCA_004027455.1). NCBI lineage: Eukaryota > Metazoa > Chordata > Mammalia > Rodentia > Hydrochaeridae > Hydrochoerus > Hydrochoerus hydrochaeris. Next base: position 92,347 of record PVLA01005748.1, on the reverse strand, counting down.
CGTTACCTCACTGCCCCTGCCTCATGGTCCTTCAGCCCAGGGCCCAAGCTCACTGATGGCAACCTCATCTCTTGGAATATGCTGGCGTCAGTCCTTCCCAGCCTGGCTCCTCACCCATTGTGCCCTTGCCCAGCTGCTGCCTGGGCTCTGGCTCTGCTTGGGCCTCTTCTGTCTTTCTGCAAGCCCTCTTCCTGCCCTTGGCCAGCCCTCCTGCACCAGCCCCTGAACTGTTGGTTTGAAAGGTTTTAGGAGCTCTCTGCCAGACACGGGACAAAAGACCAAAATATATTCTGTATTATTTCAGAGCTACTCTGAGTTCAGTTTCTGTTGCTTGTGACCAAAGAATCCCTAGATGCTTCAGGAACTGATTGAGCCAAAATAAAACTCCTAACAATCGACTCCTAATGGGCCTTCCAAGAGGTGAATCTGTGTAATTACCTGTCTGTATAGCAATCAGATCTCTTGCTTTCAACTGAAAGAAAGTCTATAATTAGACCAAAAGAATTGCTCAGGGCAGGCGCAGGGTACTGACTTCAGGCTCAGGGGAGTCAGGGGCCAGAGAAATGGCCCATGGTGTCATCTTCCCTTGGTCACTCTCTCATTCTGATCCATTTGGTGTCACCCTTATCTTCGTGTCCCTTCACATGACAGGGGACTTGGCCACCAAAAGACAACAACAAAGGCCAACTCGCCACAGGTAATCTCAGGAAGGATCCCAGGCACCCGAGGCAAGGCCCCTGGGAGAGCTGAAGCAGATCCACGCGGACAGGAGGAGAGGTGCCAGGGAGGCGGGGACACTGGAACCACCCCTCCACCCAAACTTCCGTGAGCTCTGGTGTGTGCTTTCTGTCCAGGCTGACCCGGCTTCTCTTTCTCTTCCTGGAGAATGGGTTCAAGGAAAAGCCTTGCTAAAGCAGGTGAGGGGAATCCCTGACCTCTGCTCCGGATCACAGCGATCCCCCAGCACCCTGGCCTGGCTTCCACAGGAATCCACCCCCCATGTTTCCTTCCAGTGACCCCTCACCCTGGTCCTTGAGCACAAATCCACCCTGCTCACGTTGTGCTCGAGTGAGTTCATGCCCCTTTCTCTGTAGGAAGACCCCATCGCATTTCCCCATATGACTCACCACAGCGCCCTTGAATGATGCCTGCCTGTCTTTAGTCTTCAACACGTGTTGGCAATAACTCTTTAACAGTGGCCTAATCCAAAGCCTGAAGATGGAGCTGGGTAACTCATGCCGGTAATCCCAGCACTCTGGGAGACTTGGGGGTCACAAGTTCAAGCCCAACCTGGGTAACTTAGTGAGGCCCTGTCTCAAAAATAAAAATTATGAAAAGGCCTGGGGATGCCGTGCAGCGTGCAGGTGAGAAGTACAGGACCGGGTGTAGGGCACTGTGTGCTCTGTGCACAGCCACTGCCTGCGTAGAGCTGCGTTCCCGCCCTCACTGGGCTGCGTGCTGGGTGTGGGGCGTGGTCTGCTCAGCCTGACACCCAAAGAACTAAATCCCTAAGATCACCAAGGACCTGAGTTGGGAAGATTTTTGTTCTTGTTTTGTGGTACAGGGGATTGAACCTTCACATTGAGCTCCATTGTCAGATGTTTTGTTGTGAAACAGGGTCATCCTAAATTCCTCCATTACCCCGCCTGGGCTCCAACTCCCTGTCCTCCTGCCTTAGCCTCCCATGACGGTGCCATGGCGGGGTGGAGGCCAAAGTGAAGCACGATTTGTGGCTGCCAGCATAGTGCAACGCAGAAGGGCTCTGGGAGATCCTTCTGTAGAAAGCAGAAGCTGCTGAGCGAGGACTGGGCTGTGAGTGGCGGCTGGGCAGCCCCTAACGGCCTGTCAGCCTTAGCTTGTGGATGCAGACCGCCCCACTTCCTGTCCTCTGTCTCTACGGAGTGTGGACAGCAAACACACGGAGAGCCTGAGACCCAGCCGCGTGTGCCTTGTCTAGGAAATGCATTTCACCTGCCCAGAACCTGGATCATGCAGGTGCGGTCTTGGTGACTCCTGAGTGTTCACCTAAGATCTCTGAGTCATGATGAACATGTTTTCATGTATTTATTTTCCATTTGCATTTCTTCAGCTGAGAACTGTATTCATCTCAGATGCCCATTTTTGCATTGGGTCTTTGAGTTTCCGGGGTCTGATTTTTTAAAAATTCTTTTTAAGTTCTAGACAGAAGTTCTTTGTCTGAGGGACAGTTCAGTGAGCTTTTTTCCCAGTTTGTGGGTTTTCTTTTCACTGTGCTGGAAATTTCTTTCGACATGCAGAAACTCTAAGACGTGATCCCAGTTATTGATTCTGGGAAGTATTTCCCGTGCAGTTTGATTCTTGCTCATGAATTCTCTACCTATTCCTATGTCTTCAAGATTTTTACCTACTTTGTCTTCCAACAGATTTAGTGTTTCCATCTCACTCCAGAAAGAATGGCCAGGATCAAGAAAACTACCAACAACAAATGCTGGAGAGGCTGTAGGGGAAAAGGAACTCTTCTGCACTGTTGGTGGGAGTGTAGACTGGTGCAACCACTGTGGAGGTCAGTCTGGAAATTCCTCAAAAAGCTGGGGTTGGAAGTCCCATTTGACCCAGCTATTCTACTCCTAGGCATACTCCCAGAAGAACTGAAAACATCATACCACAGTGATATATGTGCACCCATGCTTATAGCAGCACAATTTGTAATAGCCAGATCTTGGAAACAACCTAAGTGCCCATCAGCTGAGAAATGGATAAAAAAAGGTGTGGTATTTTTATACAGTAGAGTACTACTCAGGTATAAAGAATGATCACATTGAGATATTTATAAATAAATGGATGCAACTTGAGACCATACTCAAAGTGAAATAAATCAAACTCAGATGTATAAATACCATATAGTCTCCCTAGTATAAGAAATGGTAAGAGTACATAAGATTTTATGGTAATCATGATTCCCCATTATATTGCTCTGAAGCCTTATAATGTTTTCATTCATTAGTTGGGATGGTTTTATTCTGTTTTGTTTGATTTTATTATGTGTGATGGTATAAACAGCTATTTTGAAGAAAACAAGACATTATGACAGCCATTGCTGATTTAATATCATCTGGCTCTGAAGTCCTACCATGCTTTTGTTCTATTTCCATTGGTTCTGTTATGTTGTGTCTTACTGGATTTTAATATGTGTAATAATATAAACAAATTTTTTATGGAAAATGAGATACTATAGCAGCCATTGTTCATTTTCTGTTATTTAGTTCAGAATGCCCTGTAATACCTTCATTCTCTTGAATGGTTTTATGCTAGTCTGTTATGTTCGATATTATTGTATATGAAGCTATGCTCAGCTGTTTCAAAGAAAGAGACATTATGGCAGAGTTGTGAAGTGCTGTGTTGCTTACATTGTTCTGTTCTGCTCTGCTTTGTTCTGTCCTCTTTTGTTTTATTCTCTTTAAAAAAAAAAAAAAAGATCTCTGAGTCAGGGAGAGAAAGAGGACTGGCCTCCCGCCTTGTCTTCCCCTGCTGCCAGTGGCTCACAGAGTCAGAGCAAGCTGGTCATGTGGGTAAGGCGACGATTTCCTGGAGGACTGGAAGTGAGCTGGGGGCAGAGCCCAAACACACCCTGCGAGGGGCAGGCTGGGCTCTGAGCCCATTTCCCGAGTACTGGCTTGTCGTGGCTTGCGGGGCCACGGTCACCCGTGCAGGGTGTTTCAGGGGATGTATTTCCTTGCCATTCCTCTCGGGGTTGACTCAGGATGTGGGCAGGACAGAGAGGGCCAGGTCTTGAGGCTTGTGGGTCCCTTGCTGGATGCCAGACCGAGGAGGCTGGCTGCGCTGTATCCATGACCTTCTCGTTTCCCTCCTTCCCTTGGCTGTGAAGTCCCCCGTGGAAGGTCCAATTAAAATCCTGAAGAATCTGAGCTCTGTCTATTGTCCTCAGAGGAGCAGCTAAGCAATGAGCACAGTCAGATGAAAGGCGAGACAAAGCCCTTGCCTAGCTTCAGATAATTAGAATTTGAGTCATTTTCCTCATGTAAAAGGGAAAAAGCGACCTGGTGGTCTTCATTAAGAACACGAAATGCTTTATCGAATAAAATGAAATCTTGGCCTTGCCTTCTAGTGGAGTTTGAAAAGAGGCCTGGATGGGTGATCTCCGAATACACTCCCTGTGTCTCTCTTAGGATGGCTTTCGCCTCCTGCCAGGTTATCGATATCCGGCTTGCGATATTTAGTTTGTGCTTCTAGACTGCATTGTTCTGTACCTACTTCTGTGGAAAACTTGCAGCAGTTAGTGCATAGTAATCGATGTAAGTGCCCGGCTGGCTGGGCAGCTGAGATGAAGGGGTGGATGGGTGGGTGACCCCGGTTAGTCTGGTAGGCACAGGGAAATTTAAATTATGGATCCATGTGGGAAGGGAAGAAGGGAACTGATACCCGTTGAGTGTGGTAGACATTGTGTCTGACACTTTATAAACCTCGCTTCAGTTCTCCACACTGTGCAGTCAGGCGGGCTTTCCCATTTTGATATGTTGCAACTGATTTTTAGAGAGGTGAAGGAACGTGCAGAAGGAATGACCTCGTCTGAAGGTCAGTGCGGATGGAAGTACTCACCACACTCCACAGGTCAGCCCAGCACCAAGTAGACACCAAAGAACTGAATTTTATGGTGCTCTGTACCCAGAGCATTGACGCAGAAAGTGAATGGGATGCAGGAGCACAGTGGCCAGGCTCAGCGGCGACTGAGGTTCTGCAGTGGGAGCTGAGGGACAGCTGGCCGCCCCAAGGCCTGGTGATGCAAATATCAGCCTCAGGCACCTGTTCTCTTGTCATCTGAGCGATGTCCGAGGTGTAGCTGTGCGTCTTGTCTACCCGTCTCCAGACTCCATCTCTCTGCATGTTCCCATGGGAGCTGAAAGCAGGTGTCAGCTGGGTGGGGAGGCCTCGCTGGGGACAGAAGGGGCCACATTGCTGGAGCCGAGACTGCCCAGGAGCCACTCTCTGCCAGGCCTGGAGTCAAGCTGATGTCGCTACTGGGAGACAGCTGTGGGAGCAAGCAGGAGCAGCAGTTTGGGAGCCCAGAGTATGGACTGGGTTCTGGAGACTGAATCCGGGGCATGATGCCCACTCAGACTGCAGGCCTGTCTCACAGAAGCCCTGTTCAGGTGACCTGCTAGGCGAGGCACCCATCGTCAGGCATCACCCGACAGAACAAGCCGCCAGACTGTTCTGTCCTCTCTGATGCTGGTTGCTGACAAACCACAAAGCCGTTCAGTCCGTGTCCCTGCCTCTCTCCCCAGTGTTTTCCTCTATTTCTGTCATTAGCGGCTCTCTTACTAGCCATTTGCAATGTAGGATGCGTGCACCAAGCTGTCTCCTTCCCTTGCCATTCATACTGTAAGTCATATTGTGAGGGAAGTTTCTGTTAGCGAAACAAACCAACCAAGACCCACACAAAACAAAACAGAACAGAACAAAACTCAGCGATCCTCTCATTTCTGTCTGTGTGGCTTCCAGTCGCTGATGCTTTCTGTTCACCTATGTCATCACTTGGGGATGGATGACACAGTCTCGTTTTACTGACATCCTCATGGGGCGACAGGCTGTGGCAGCCCCAGGCAGCACTAAAATATATTAGCTCAAGGACCCTCCAGGGTCTCGTGGGCCTTGGAGTGGGTGCTTGGGTCCCAGAACACAGAGATTGCCTCTTCCCACCCCCCAGGGAGTTGGGGAGGTGGAGAAGTTTCCCATGAGGCTGTATGCTCGAGGCCCTTGAGCCTGACCTTGGAATTCTGTGTGGAGACCACTGCTCATCTGGCTGGTGGATGGCACTGTGACCTTCTCCTTGTGGTTGCTCACTTGTACCTATCTGCAGAGTCTCCTCTCTTTGTTCCTCTCTGCCACTGCATTGCACAGTGGCAACTGATTTTTAGAGAGGTGAAGGAACGTGCAGAAGCAAGTTTCGCTTAGTGTTGGAATACGGTACAGTTCTTGGACCTGAGTCTTTAATATAGATGTTTGTGTACCTGGGCAACTATTTGGACCAACACTCTCATGTGTGTGAATCCGTGTATTCCAGAAAACTCTACCTAAACCCAGAGACCTGGGACAGCTGGGTTGTGAGGGTACCTACTTCACCCAGAGATGTCTTCAGAGCATGGGCTGTGGAGGTCAGGATGGAGGGTCCACTGCAGCTTGGGATCTGCCCCAGAGGTTGGTGGACACACTTCCGGTGAGTCTGAGTGGGCTGCGGAGGTGTGTGTGGCCTTGAGGGTCTTCCTCTACTCCTTCCTCTCTGTCACTGTTTACCTGCTGTGCTTCCCGGCTGCTGTGAACTGAGTAGCTTTGCTCCATCATGCCCTTCTGCCATGATACTTCTGCCTTGAAGCTAGCTGACCATGGACCGAACCCCCTCCTTAAAACCTGAGCCAAATAAGACCCTCCTTTAAACTGGGGGTGTCTGGTAATATATCACAGTGATAGGAAAGCTGACTAATACACAGACATTACTCACATTAACACATCCTTTATAGTCTCAGGGTAACCACTTGTTCTCCCTTTGGGAGATGATGGGTGCCCCATGGTGAACAACCGTGGGGGAGCTTCCCATAGGGATAGAAGAAGAGGTCAGTTGAGTGGAGCTTAGTGGTAGGACAGAGCCATCTGCCTCAGCTCCTCCCAGACCCAAGGCTGTGGTGGAGTTCAGTCTTTCTGCTCTGAAACCTCTCTGTAGACCAGCGCAGTGTCATAGATACCTCTGTTCCGTGTCTGTGCTCTTATTACGGTAGCTCTGAGACACATGCAGCATTAATGGCTTGAAATGTGACTAGTGTGATTAAAGAGCTGGAAGTCTCTTTCAGTTTCATTTATATTCAGATAGCTGTGCATGGCTACCCTGGTAGCACAAATCTAGAGAACAGTACTGCACATGCCCTCCAGGAAACCAAAACCGATGAGGAAGGCCTTGGCATTTTCAGAGCTTCTCACAGGGCAGGGATGTGTACTGGACACACAGCCCCAGCAAGAAGCTGTCCCATCCTGAGTGGGGACATTTCCTCCCCTCCTGTGTCCAGGTGGCTGGCCTCCTCCACCCATCCCACGGAGAAAGATTTGGAGCCAACTGTTTGCCTGGAGCCAGGTGCTAGGCAAATGCTTATTAAGCATGGCCCTTGATGGAAATCTCCACGGAACTCTTTCTTTCTTTGCTTTTTGTGATGCTAAGAATCGAATCTATGGCCTCAAGCTTGCTGGGCAAGTGCGAAGCACCGAGCTCCATTTCCAGCTCGTGGGACTCTTACATTTTCACCCCTGTTCCTTTGCCCTTTAGAAACACAGAGTGATGAGTGGCACAGCCCAAAGGTCAGCCCATTCTGCTGGCATGGGAGGGAGCCCTAGCGAGGGGAGAGATCTGCTCACCATCAGCCAGAGACCCGAGTGGGGCAGGGTGGCGGGGCAGGGCCATCTGCTTCAACTCCTCAGAGCTCGAGCCAGGACAGAGCTTTTCTTCAGTGATTCTCAAGCATTCCTTCTGTGAACACTGCTCTCAGAATGGAGTAGAAGGCTCTTAAGAGTGGACCAGCATGAAGCACAGTGGCACGTGCCTATAGTCCCAGCTACTTAGGAGGCTGAGGCAGGAGGTTCACTTCAACCCATGAGTTCGAGACCAGCCTGAATAACAACATATCAAGACCTCAATTCAAAATGAAAACCAAAGCCAAAAACAGAGAAGGACTAGGAATGTAACTTTCTTGTCGCAGACTCCAGTTCTAATAGGAAGGCATTTTCTGGGAAATCCGCGGTGATCAGGGTGTCATAATTGAGGTGTGTTGTTTTATACCTACAGCCTCTGAACTCACTCTGTGCTGGCTGAGGCTGAAAGTCTGAAAACTACATCTCCCAAAATTCCTTGCCAGTTTCCTTCCAAATGGATTTGCCAGTGGGAGTCAGGGGAGGAAGAACCATGGGAAGGGGAAGGACTCAATTCTTTTTTTTTTATGTTTTATTTTAGAGAGATTAAAACCAAACAAAACAAAACAATGAAAGCAATACAGGACTTCAAAACAAGACAACAGAAAATCAACAATGGCTATCATAATATATCTTGTTATCTTCAAAATAGCTGTCCAGATTGTCAGACATAATAAAACTAAACAGAACAAATCAGAATAAAACCAAACCAAACCAAACAATGAAAACTATACAGAACTTCAAAACAAGATAATAGGAAATTAACAATGGCTGCTCTTCAGACCATCACACACAGGCAAGTAAAATTAACCAAACAATACAAGAATTAATTGGAAATCTCAGGTGTGTGACCTCTAATTTCTACTGTCTGTGTCTCCTGAACTTGTTCGGTGTGGGCTGGGGTCCGAGATTGTATTTTGCTCCTTCTTGACATTTTCCTGTGTTTCTCTGCATCAGCCCATTGCTGCCTCCCAGGTGCTTCCTGCATTGGCTGCTGGTCCCTCGGTGCAGTGGACTGGACGAGGCCCCTGGGTTCCTCCGCTTCGAGGTTCCTGGAGCGGTGGAGAGCTGTGGGGTGGAGCTTCGCTAATGATCCCTGATGGCAGGGGGGCCCCTGGGTGCTTCTTCTCCGGGCTGGTATTGGGCTCTAAGCTATTTCTTTCTAATGAATTGACCATTACATTTCCAAAGTGCTGAAATGGCCAACAGACCCTAGAAAGACTTCTCTTTAGGCTCCTGTTTGAAACCAGCAGCTACAAAAAACTGTTGGCCTTGATCCAGGGCCATGGGACTCAACTCTCATTTCCAGCTGAGGTCTGAGTCATTCTGGCGGCAGCAGACAGCTGTGACACCAGGCTTCCCGTGAGCCCCCGAAGTATCACTGCAGTTTCACAATGTCCTGTGTGTGGCCTCGCAGAAGCTGCTGCCCCGCTTCTTAGGAGTCCTAGTCCCACCTGGTTCACCGCTACCTTAAAGAAAATAATAAGTTTTCAGATCCCTGTGCTACTATAGTGGGTCATGTGACAAAGCACAGCCACTGGCCTGGGAGAAAAGGTGTGTGTGGAATTCTGGGGGCCACGCCCTTGGAAGGATGGGATGTACATGCTGTTTCATTTCTAGCTCCTTTGCTGAAATGTGAATGCCAATAGTGCGATTTCTTGGGTGGTGGACACTGGTAATGCCATGAGGGATGCTGGGGCCATAAAGGAGAAGTGGCCAGATGCCTGCTTGGACTCTTGGAGAGGGTGAATGTGTACCGGCTGAAGTCAGTGCTGTTTGCAACTCCATCATCAGAGCTGAGTCTGCACCCTAAGGAATATCCCTCGGTGTGACACAGTGCAGCCCTGGTCCAAAGGAGCCCGGGTGTCTCTGCAGCTTTCTTGCTGACGCTCCTGTGTCCTCTCTGCCACTAAATCCAGGGTGCTCCTTCAGTCCCAGTTTTTCTCTTTCTTGGTGACACTTGGAGCTCATTTCTTCTCAGAACCTGGACATACCTGGAGTCCCATACGCTTTTCCTCCTACATCTCTTCCATAGTCTATTTTACCTTTTTCTTCTTCTGCCCATCCCTTAAGTGCTGTTCCTGATCCTCTTTTTATATTTCTGCATGCCTAGCTCTGCCTGCTCTGCATTTCCCCACCATCCCGAGGCTAAGAACCTCAGGATGGCCCGTTCAGCCTAGAGCATTGCTCTGAGCTCTGGACTCCGAAGACCACTGCCTGGTGGAAACCTCCCAGTACACCTTACTGTCCCTGAAACCCATCTTCTCCTTGCTGAATGCATCATGTCTCCCATCCCAGCCTTCTCCTCCTGGGGACCAGGGCCCTGAAGCAGCCTCACTAAACCCCTACCCAGGGGCCAGCCTGAAACTTAGAGCCATTCAAAACTTTTTTTTGTACTGGGGATCGAACTCATGACCTCGTGCTTGCCAGGCAGGCACTTATGCTACTGAGCTAAATCCCTGGCCCATTCAAAGCTTTTTGTCAGTCTTCTACTTACATCCAGGCAAATGGCAGCTTTTGCTGACTACTATTTTAGAGAGACGCTCTCTAACCTGCCAGCACCTCTCCATTCCCTCCCTCCCTGCCTCTGTCCATCCCTCATTTCCTCTTTTCCACTCCCGTGACCCAAGTCATCTTTCTGCAGTGCAAATTCCTTTACCAGCTCCTCAGGCTCCTGGAACTACTACTAATTTCCAAGCAGTGGCGAGACTGCTGGAATCGGAGACTGCAAGAAGTGTCCCATCTCTCTCCTTTATCTCTCCAGCCCCTAATTCAGGGGTGCATGGTCCCCACTGGACACATTACTTACCTTCTCTGACCTACAATGAAATAGAAGAAGCCCAGAATTCCCAGGGTTTCTTTCTTTTTTATTTTGTAAGTGAGGTTGTTTTGCAAATGCCTTGTTCATGAGCCTGGCTTGGTAAACACAAGTTCTCCTTGTCAAAACAGCAGATATGCGTATAGAAGGCAGAGGGTGGGCTGTCCATGGAGGTCTGGCCTGCTAGGGGTCTAAAACATCATAGGATTCACAGCCTTTGAAACTGAAAGGAAGATAAGGACAACCTGATGGAGATAAAACACAGGTGGGCCACACCTGGAGACTCCAACAGGGAGGAGAGTGGTGGGTGACCAGAGCCGAAGCCCTCGGCCCCCCGGCCTCACTGTTGGGTCTTGGCTAGAAGCAGGGCCACAGGAAGCCCCCTCCCCAGCACCGCTGTTGGCCGGTGGTCTGCATCCACTGGGTACAGATTATGGGTGGATCCTGAGATCCATTTAGTAGCTTTGCCTAGCATTAAAATAAAGCAAAAAACCAGAACAGAAAATAGTAGAATCCACTGCCTGAACACTGTGGTTTTAGGAAATGTCTTGTCGCATGTATCACCCAATGTCACCAACCCCCCTGTTGCAGACTGAGCTGGGGTGGTTTGTGCCACATCTGGGCAGATGTGGCCAGCAGTGGGGAGCACAGAGCTGGGCAGTGGGTTTGCAGGCTGTGGTGGACAGGGCAGGAACATTTGCCCCATCTAGAAAAATGGCTGGGAGGACACAGGAAGGGAAAGGGTGCCTGGGCACGGGAACGTGGAGGAGGAAAGAAGCGCTAGTGCAGCGTGTCCTGTTAGGGTGGTGGTTAAGATGGCACCAAAGGAGAGGTCTGCAGAAGGTGAGAGGAGCCACCTGGCCCCCTGTCCTCATGCAATGCCTTTCAGAACACTGACACCCTCATCCATGGAGCATGTGATACTGTTCACTTCGCCTAAGTTTTCTGGGATTTGTGTGGGTAATATCATTAGCCCATTTCACAGATGGGGAAACTGAGGAGCTGACTGCCAGTGACTGCCAGGTACAGAACTAGAGTCCAGATTTCCTTGTTCCTAAGTAGGTGCTTTTCTCAGCCCACAATAATGTGAGCATTCTGTATTATCTTGGGTTTATTTTAGAAATGAGGTGTTAGTATGTAGCCCAGCCTGGCCTCAAACTTGCAATTCTCATGCTTCAACCTCCCATGGGCTGGGGTGACAGGTGTGTGTCACCACACCCAGATACAGTGCTTTGTTGATAGTGCAGGTTCCAGACCATGGCTGACCATTAGAAGCACCTGGGAAACTTCAAAACAAAAATAATAATAATAAATATCCTAATAATAATAATAATAATATCCCGGTGCTGTCTCATTTCTCCTAGACCCATGGAATCAGAAACTCTGAGTGGGTCCTGGGCCTCTGTGCTCTTTGAAGAGAGTAAAGTGTACAGCCAGCCCAGAGCCCCGACCATTATTCAGCCTGGGTGAACTGGGCTCTGCTGGAGTCCCGGGCTCTGCTGGAGTCCCCGGCTCTGGAGAAGGGCTCCTTGTGGCTGCCACCAGCTTCCAGGCACTGCGGAAAAGAAGCGGGAGCAGAAAGGAGGAAGGAGGTGGCGCTCTCACACACAGAAAGCAAACAGTGCAAGAGGTGGCAGGCTGCATTTTATTCATCGTTGACTGAAACACCCTTCCAGCCCTCTCTTGAAGTGTCACTTGGAAAAGAACTGTCTGCCGTTCAAGATCGCCCGCAGGCTTGCCACACACTCCAGCCCCTTCCTGAGTGAGAGGATCATAGAAACGAGTTGTAAAGCCAGAGCCAACTTCCACAGGGAGGTGGGCTTGGCCGGGTCAGTGCCCAAACTCATGGTTTCCGTGGCACGGCTGCTCCATGCCAGAAGTCCAGGCCCCACTGCATGTGGCTGAGCCTTCTGGGGCTCGGAAGTGGCTTCAGCAGGGCTCCACCCCCTTCTCACCCAGCACAGCAGCCTTTGGGAGTGTTAGGTCATAGTTACACCATATAACCACTGCTGCGACAGATGGACAAAGACCTGGTGCCTCTTCAGGACCCAGAAGGGTCCAAGGTGCTATCCAGACATGATTTCCAGATAGAATGGAGAATTGTGCTTTTTGTGTTTTAAGAGTAAAAAGTTACAGTAAGACAAAACCGCCCAGCTCTCATCTCCTGTGGCCGTCCCTTCAGGGGGCTGCGGTCTGCCTCAGCTCCCTAGAAGCTTCTTCCAAGTTGGGGGGTTTAGTACCCCTCCCTCGCCCCAGAGGTTGTGGAAAGAGGGGTTTGCTGGGGGTCTGTCTAAGGGAAGGAAGCTCCTGAGACCATGGAGCAGTGATTTTTTTTCAGGGTTGAACTTGGGGTACAGCTAATGGCTTCTGGGTAAAACACAAATGTGTGCATACCATACATGAAGCTCCCCAAGGCCCTTGAGGAACTCTGGAGAGTCAAACATGAGAAACCATTGTTTTTTTGTGGCACTGGGGTTTGTGGCACTAGGGGCATTGTACTGTTGAGCCACACTCCCATCCCTTCTTGCTTTTTATTTTGAGACAGAGTCTCACTAAGTTGCCCAGGCTGGCTTTCATCTTGTGACTCCCTGTCTTGGCCTCCGGAATAGTTGGGATTATAGGCACGCACCAATACACGAGGCTGACATCTTTCTTCTTCAAGTGGCCTGGACTAAGATTGTCTAGGGGGGAGAGGCCTAGGAGCTCTTGGTAAGGCTGCCGTCTGTCCCTATGCACACATGTCCATGGCGCCGCATAAATGCCCTGGTTGTGATGCTTTCCACCAGCTGAGGGCTCAAGACTTCCTGAGCCTGTGGATACTTCACCAGGCCTGGGGCTTCAGGCTTTACTCAGAGGCTAGACCTTCACCTGCCTGCTCAACCCTACAAGGGCCTGGTGCTAACACCATGGCTTCTGTGTGGCCACGGCTGGATGGTAAGAATGTGGTGGGGCCACACTGCCTTTATGGAAGCCCTCAGCTCAGCATATGGTGGGGACTGGGCCTGAAGGGAGAAAGCAGCTCTGGGAACCCAAGCCTGTTGTGGGCTGCAGTGAGCTGCCAGCTGTTGTTCAACTAGAGGTCTTCCTGGTGGTAGGGGAGGAGTTGGCATCTGGGAAAATGGAGGCCTTCTTAGCCTGGGACTCTGAAGGACCTGCGTAGGGTCCCTATCAATGTCATTGTTCTCCAGATACTGGGAGGGACCCATCCCTTCTTCTCAGTGCTTACCTTCAAGCATGAGCCAAGCTACCTGTCCCTTACAGGTCATAAGTCCCCTGACCCAGGACATCTGGGTTCATGGGCACTGGACCCCAGGCCTGCTGGGAAGGATGACAGTGTGTTGTACTAGGCAGTGCTGCTGAGATTGGGGTGGGGATCAGGAGGATGTGGACACAAATGCTCATGTGACCCTGGATCCTGAGCTATCATTCTGTCTTAGAGGACTAGCATTTCTCCAGGAAGTTGTAAAAGGGAAGGGAGGAGGGATTCAAACCATGCTATGGTTTTGTTAGAAGCCTGCTCAAACTACCCATAATTGCTTCCTTCCAAAGCCAGGGCACAGGAAAGGAAATAAAAAATGGCTAAGGTTGCAGCATAAGCAACTTAGGGCAGACAGAGGAGAGAGCTAAGGAATGTGCTGCCTTTCTCTGGAGGCAGGTCCTGGTCTCCCCCATGGACTCAGCCTGCCATGCGTGCTGGCTGCTTGCTGGGCAGCACAAATACCTCACTGTGTCTCTCTAGCTGTGGAGTTTTGGAGCTCGGCCTTGGGCCTAGAGTGTAGTTGCTGACTCCCTTCCCCTGGATGGGCTGCTGTTTTGCCTGCAGACTAAGTCCTCATGGTCCAGATGCCCCTACTATGGGGATCTCCACTTTCCCTTCGGGATCCCCAAGTCACTCTCTGTTACCTAGGTGATATCTCTAATTGGATGCCTTTCATCCTGCTTTTAAAGGGATAGATGGGAACTTGATTTCTAGGTCCTGTACTAAAGACACATACTCCCTCAGTGTGTGCTCCTTTCCTGTGACTGCAGCCACCATTCAGATGGCGGCTCACAGGCCAGGAGCCTACTGCCTACTCCTCACTGGCTTTACTCCAGATCATGTGTTTAAAACTGAGTCCCAACCTGCGTAGAAATTACCCACAAGGGGCTTGAGAGTCCCAGAGACTCCAACTCATTTTCCTTCCTGCTATAAATTGGGAGTCTGACTTTCAATCACGACTCTTAACCCTGATTGCGTGTGAGCACGCACATGTGAGCGTGCACGTGTGTGTGTGTGTGTGTGCGCGTGCGCGCGCTACAGGCACAGTGCCAGTGAGGAAGAGGTCATGGCACTGCTGGAGACGGTGGCAAGCTGGGGCTTTTCTAACACTTCCTGTCAGATGTGGTCACATCTAGTCCTTAGGGTTAAGATTTCTTTAAATAAAAAATAAGGGCAGAAAAGCGCTACTTCAAAGCACCATTCCCATCCCTGGACCATGAGTTGCAGAGTCCAGGAGAATCCACCCCTCAGCCTAAGGATCATATGCACCATGACTATAATCCTCAAGTTCTTTTCCGGGCTGCCGGCTCCCTGCCTCCTACCTTTCTCCACCCCCACTGCAGACTGCGCAGAAGACACACACTCCTTGATTCTGTCCTTCCACGCCCTCCGTGGGCTCTGGACCCAAATGCCCTGATATTTGTAGATGGCTGCTTTGAATTCCTGGTGCAGCTAGCAGCAACCTGACTCACAGGGGTGGGGTGGGGGTGGGGAGCTGTGCTCTTTAAAAAGGAAAAAAGTTGAACTGATCAACAGTAGTTAAGAAAAAAAAACTCTTGTTCAAGACATGTCACTTAGTTCCATCAATAATGCAGAAAATTCCTGCGCGTGGATAGAACTCGCAAGTGTGGGGGGCGTTGGGGGCTTGGATGAAGCGGAGCTGGGCCCCTGAGCCTGAGTGCTCGCTCTCCTGAGCTGGTTGCTGCCCTGTATGCTGTGCCGAGCACATCACCTCCAGGCTGGGAAAGGCCAGCTAAGCCCCTTACCATTTGCAATTTCCAAATGTGGGGGAAATGCCACGGTCCGCAAGTGGGTGCTATGCCTCACCTCCTTGCATAATACTACAGCATTCTCTGTGTGTAGTGGTTCTGCTATAAATACACACACAGGAGGCAACATATGGCTGTCCCCACCCCCACCTGTCAAAACTGTGACTATCTCACTTCTGACGACCAGAAGGAAGCTGCTAGGCTGGGCCAGGATTCTAAATGCTGCGAAGGTAATTCGGAGCCATGAAAAGATGCACCATATGCTTTGGGGTTGCCAGCTGCTTATGAGGATGAGAGAGGGTTTGGTGCCAGTCTGCAGAGCCCTGGGAGTGGCGCTCTCCCTGCTGCGGCTCGCGCCGGGTGGGCGCCCGGGGTGCCACTTTTTCTTCCTGGAGAACCTGCCGATTGGGGATCGCGGTTCTCCAAGAGGGGACTCACGAGGAACACAGGCTCCTCCAAAACCTGCCCTTCATAACATGGGATCTGGTCAGATAGCATTTCTTTAAAAAAAAATATTTTTTTTTTTGGTTTCATTTTATTGGATCAAGATTAAGAAAGCGCCAGCTCCGGAGAGCGCTCTACCTGGCGGCACTGGTCTCCGCCAGCCGGTTGTTCATGATGCCCAGCGCGCCCACGCCGCCCGAGAAGCCGTTCTGGCGCGCGGGGACGCACGCGCCGCGCGGGTGGCCGTTGGCTGTCTCCGATAGCTGCTTCTGCAGCAGCGCCAGCGACACCTTGTTGGAGGCCGTGAGATCGCGCATGGAGATGAGCTCGCCCGACAGGCGGCGGCCCTCGGCGTCGGGGTCGCGCGGCGCGGGGCGGGCTCCGAGCGCGGCCAGGCGGCGGCGCAGGCGCGAGCCCGGCGTGATGGCGTTGCGTCGGGCCAGGGGCGCGCCGGGCCCCGGGCAGCAGCGCGCGCAGCAGGCGCAGCTCAGCTTGCGCAGCATCCAGTTGAGCACCTGCTTGATCAGGATGGAGACGACGTTGAAGAGCGAATAGATGCAGCACACGCCGAGCAGAATGAAGAGGAAGTTACCTAGGCGGTAGAGGCCCTGGTGGCGGTAGGCGGCGCGCTGGCTGCTCACCAGGTCCCCGAAGCCGATGGTGCTGAAGGTGACGAAGCAGAAGTAAAGCGAGTCCACGTAGCCCCAGCCCTCCACGCTGGCGTACATGGCCGAGGCGCAGCAGGACAGCAGCACTGCGAAGAGCCCCAGGATGAGCAGCACGTGGTACACCGAAGGCTTCCAGCCCGCCAGCCCGTCGGCCTCGGGGCGCAGCGGGGCGGGCAGCAGCCCGCTGCGGCGCAGGCGGCGCTCACGGCATGCGCGCATCACGAAGGCCAGCAGCGAGATGATGCGCTCCAAGAAGAGGTTGAAGAACAAGATAGTCCCCGCGCAGCCGAACAGCCCGTAGGCAATGAGGAAGGCCTTTCCGCCCACGGTGGCAGGTGTGGTCATCCCAAAACCTGCGGGGACACAGACACACGGGGTCGGCGATGGCGGGGTGTCCAGGACGCACAGGGCTGGAGCAGACGGGGTGGAAGTGGGGGACTCGCCATCCCCAGATGGTACTAGATATGTTTCTGTTCTTGCTTGCCTGTGTGCTGATGGAGATCACCTGGGGTGGGGGTGTCCCGTCAACCAACAAGGGCCGGGCCAGAGGGTCACCAGGAAAGGCACTGCAGCACACAAGGTGCAGAAACTATTCACAGGTGCACACCCGAAGCTGACCACCAAGTCAACGGAGGAGTGGGGGGCTCTTGCACCTCCACCTAACTTTTTTGTTGTTGTTGTTGTTTTTTAGGTACCGGGGATCAAACTCATGACTGCGCGCTTGCAAGGCAGGTGCTTATGTCGCTGAGCTAAATCCCCAGCCCCCTCCCACTGACTTTTTAAAGTAACCATGACACACTCAATCGGACAGCCTTCTTAGGACAAAATTCCATAAAACTTTCACTTTAGCTAGGCTTGTTCACTCAGGGACCCTAGAGAGTCAGATCAAATGGCCACTGTCCATGGTTCCTGGAAAGGGCTTTATGTAGTCCACAAGAGGACTGAGAGTGAGTCCACCACAGCTTTAAGAGTGTGACTGTGACTCTGCCACTGAGTGTCAGTCCCTTCTCCGAGGACCTCCATCAGTCACCCATGCTCACACTGGCCCAGGGAAAGGCTTTGGCTCAGCTGGTGGTGTCTGGGGTTTATTCTATCCTGGGCAGCTACTTACACTTTTTAATACTTACAGTTAAGCCTTGGCCTACACACAATTTTAAAGCACTGGCTTTAAAAGTATCAACTGATTTCTGAAGGAGTGCTTGCCTGTGCCACCCAGGGCATTGCAGAGGGGTGGCCCTGGCCTTCCTTCCTGAGCTCACTGCCCCCTGCCTGCTGTGGTCTCTTTGTGGGACCCAGGGTTGCTTTACTGGTTATGGAGGGGATTTAATCTCTGGATGGGGGAATTCACTTGCTGTTTAAGCTGAAAGTGGGCCTTTTTGTGTGAGAAGCCTGTGACACCTTAGAAAACACTTTTTATAATACTACACTTTCAGAGTACATTTCTTAGATGTATATGTTTAATCATTCTCAAAATTCCCTGTAGAAAATACCCAATTGTTTGACCATGGTATTCATCTTGTTTAATGGCCCAAGTCTGGGGAAAATCTTAAGCTATTATTCATGTGGAGGAACATGAATTATGTCCCTACAATCGGAATTTGCCAAGAAGAGTGGAAAAATCAACAAACTAGCAGCACACCCTGGAACCTGATAAAGAGATTTTCCTGTGGGCTGTTTTGTTTTAAGACAGGTTCTCACTATATGGTTCAGGCTGGCCTTGAACCTCACTGTGTAGCCCAGGATGGCCTCTGACTTAGTGGTAATCCTCTTGCCTCAGCCTCCTGAGTACTAGGATTACAGGCTTTTGGCCCTATGTCTGGCTACTTTAAAGGCAAACTCAAGTTTTTGAATTCATAAAGAAATCAGCTCTGAATTTATATAGCTGTAGATGGAGTGGGAGTGTGTTTGTTAAAAGTACTGGACTGAGAACTCGTATGTCCTGTAACATAACTAAATCATGGTCCACTCAGTATAAAGCAATACTACATAGTATGAAAAAGCATGAACCAAAAAAAAAGTGACAAAGCATGAGCCACAGCTACTTGCAACATGGGTGAACCCCCCCAAAAGAATGTTTACAAAAGAAACTGTACACAAAATGATGCTTTCTGCACTGCTCCATTAACAGAAAATCTCAAATCAGGAGAAACCAAATGACAGCAGTTTTTAGGGATGTATATACTTGGTCAAATTATGAGGAAAAGTGAGGTAGTGATTTTGATGAAAATCAGAGCTGGGATTTCCTCTGGGTGATGCCAGGGTATCTGGGGGCCTGAGGGGTGCTGGACTGTCCTTTTGACCAGGAGCTAGCTGTGTAGGATTTGTTAAACTATGTGCTTCATGAGTTTTCTGTACTCTGATGATTAAAACTACTTAAATTTGTAGGCTGTTAAAAAGTTCAGGAGACCTTAATTCAGCTCTCCCCTTCATTGTGTTGGTGAGGAAGGGCAGAAGGGACATGCCTTATAGCTTGCTTGGGGACAGGCTGGCATCCCTTAGTCCTAAGTTTGAGCTGGTGCCTTAGACCAGTGTACGCAACACAGAATCTACCCCTTGAGGGAATCAAAACTTCCAGCAACCAGATGATTTTGTCATATTCCTGAAGAAACCGAAAATCCTCAGCCCACAATATGAATGCTTTGTCTTGCTAAAAAACTGTTGAGTGGAATTTTCTTACTCTTCAGGATTTTCAGCTGAAGTTTCAAAGCTACGAATACAATGGTTTGTGTTTCCCCATTGTAAAGAGGAGCTCTAGACACATCCATGTGGGACTCAGGAAATCAGCAAAGTGCGTCTGGTAACCTGCCTCCCCCGACTGCCCAGGCTGTACCGGAGGCTGGAAATGGTCTCAGGGTTGGTGGTGATGGGCATGAGATGCAGTACTGACGCATCCCTCCTGTGCCAGGCCATGTCATGGCTGTAGGGCTGCAGCAAGAGGTCAGCCCAGAGCTCCCCTCCCAGTGGGCTGCTGCTGAGCCGCTGGCTAGGACAGGGGGAGAGTCCTGTGAGCCAGCCAGGGTCCTCTGACACATGCCTGAAGCTGTGCTGGTGAGTGTCAGGGTGAGGGCAGAGAAGGGTAGCGATGGGAGTGGTCTACCCGCTAGAGTGCTGTGTTCTGCATCTTTCTGTTCTTCTTTTGGGACAGGGTCTCACTGTGCTGCCCAAGCTGGCTTCACTCTTGGGCCCAAGTGATTCTACTGCCTCAGTCTCCCTAGTGACTGGGATTAGAGGCAAGACCTGTGTATAGTTCCCAGAGGCGCATGTGTTAAAGGCTTGGTCTCCAGCATGGTTATCAGGCGGTGGTGGAACCTTTAAGCCCTTGGAGGGGATGCTTTGAGGATGGATTGTGGGACCCTGGCTCCTCTGTTTTGCTCCTTGGCTGTGAAGTGAGTGGCCTTTCTTCCTGGTGTGTGTGTGTGTGTGTGTGTGCGCGCGCGCATGCATGCTGGGGATTGAACACAAGATCTCGCACCTGGGCTCCATTACCAAGCTGGACCCCCAGCTCCCAGGGGAACAGCTCTGCTCCCCCAGCCCCTCCTGATCTGCTACCTTACTACAGGCTCAAAGCAATGGTGCCAAATAGCATGGACTGGAACCTCTGAAGCCGTGAGCTAAAATAATACCTGTTCCTTCACAAGTTCATTGTCAAGTAATTCATTATGTGACAGGAAACTAATGCCTCGTGTTTATAGCCTCAGGATAGAGGGGAGTGACACAGGTCTGGTGGACCTGGAAGGAAGAGATTTGGGGAGCATCCAAGAGGGCCACCTTCTGGAACCTGGGGTAACAGCAGTCAGAGGCTGGGGAGCAGGGGTCTGGGAACCTCATGAGAGGTAACTCAGAGAGGAGATGGAGGGAGAACATCTACTCGGGGAGGGGAGTTCCGAAGGATTTCAGCACAGCTCCATGAAAGAGTTGCCTGTTCTAACTGTGGGCATCTCAGTCCTGCCAGTAAAGCTAAGAGAAAATGGCAGTAGCTCTAGTAATGAAAGGCCAAGGCAAACACTGCCAGGTCCCCTGGCCCACACTGCAAGCTCCTGAGGCACAGGCCAGGCCAGAGATGCAGGAAGGGGATAAACTTTGAGAGAAGTGAATTTCAAGATTGGATTTATTTTTTATTTTTTTAGGTACTAGGAATTGAACTCAGGACCTTGCACTTGCCAGGCAGATGCTTACGCTGCTGAGCTATATCCCTGGCTCCTGAAGATTGGATTTAACATCCAACAGTAAGACTCAAGCTCAACACTAGTACTTTTGTTTGAAAAAAAAAAAAAACAAACCTCCTTGGAAATATGACGCCTACGGAAGCTATTGCTAAGGAATCCACGAGAGTTCTTACAGACCGCAGAGGAGCCGATGCAGCCTCACCTGTTGGCCCATTTGACAAACTGGATTTTCTCTGCACCGGGGAAAGGGCCACCGCCTAACAGGGCCAGCCTCATGCCACACGCTGTGTCAGCCCCACCTGTCATCTAGCTTCCTCTCTGCAACCTCCCAGGAGGAGGGAACTGAGGGCCCAGGGCTGTGGCACTCGTTAGGGCCACCCAGCTTGAAAATGGAGCCCAGACTTAACCCCGCGCCCGATGGCACCTCTTCTCTGAGGTATGGGGATTGAACACAGGGCCTTCCCTCTGAGCTGCACCTTTTATGATTCTTATTTTGGAACAAAGTCTCATTAAGTTACCCAAGCTAGTCTTGAACTTGCTGATCCTCCTGCCTCAGCCTACCAGAGTGCAGGGGTTACAGGCTGGACTACCGTCTCTTGCCTTTGCTGGCATGTGAAGCTTGTGCAGTCTCTGCCACCAGCAGTCCCCTGACGGGATACACGGGAGGACCACAGGGACCTCTGCTACTTCGAAACCCAGAATCCTTTAGGGCTGCAGCCAAGAGTGTTTTCATGGAGAGGGCTGTCCTTGGGTGGTGCCTATCTCCAAGGATTGGCTGTCTGTCACCTGGCTCTCTTCCCACTGGTCATCTGCTTCTTTGGCCTGGGGAGAGGGGAGAGACTTCCATCCCTCCCTTAGTCACCTGCCTGGCACATCTAGGACAACCCAGCCATTTAGATAGGCCTCGACCCGGGGCTCGGGGGTGGCACGCAGAATGAGGTGTGGAGTGGGTCCTGCCTCTGGCTAACAGTCTGGTTGACCCGGGCGGGGTGTCCATCTGCTCCTTGGTCCCCAGTCCTGCCCTGCTGGCCTCTTCCACAGGACCAAGGCCATCACTCCACCTTCAGGGCCCTCAGGATGGCTGCTCCTGTCTGCCTGAGAGCCTCCGTGGGAATCTGGGATTCGGGCTGAGGATCTGCCTTGCTGGGTGACTGAACCTGGATGAGGCTCATCCCTCCCTCCCCCATGGTGGGCGATTTTCTGATGGGGCCTCAGCAGGGTGACCAGTACTGGATGTGCAGCCATTCGCCCCTCCACAAACATCTGAGGAGTGGGGCTCGGCCAACACTTAGCACAGTCACTTGGTCAGGTGGTGACCTCGGGTCCCAAATGAACACTAGGATGTGACTGGCTGTGTGGCACCCTGGCCCAGAATGAAATGGACAGGCAGGCCTGGGTAGCTCTGCTGGCACAGAGGACAGCCAGTGAAAGTATCTCTCTGCTGCCTGAGTCCTGAGGTCTGGCTCCTGGTGCCTGCTTCTCTCCTCCTCCACCCTGTTGAGCAGGGATGGTCTGTTCTCCATCAACATCGAGGGGTGGGGTGTCAGGGCTCTGGGGGAGGCTGAGGTCACGGGTCAGGCCTAGGTATGGCACTGCTGCCCAGCGGCTGCTTCCAGAGTTGGGGAGCAGTGCCCAAGCTCTCAAAGCTTCATCCAGGGAAAAGGCAAACCCAGTTCCTCCTCCCGGTCACACCCTACAGAGGTGTAATCCAGCGCCAGGATTGCACCCTGCTTGCTACTTTGTTTATGCCACAGTTGATTTGTGATCTCAGTTTGCAGGGAGTAGACACTTGGGGGCTTTATTATGCCACTTGACAAAAGCTGTGAAGCTCATCCCACAGCCTGTCTGCTACCACCTTCGCAAATAGGGCCTGGAGACAGGGCCTTCAGGGTCAGCTACAGAACCTGGGAGCAGCACAGGAAGCCTGGATCTGCAACAGGCTTCTGCATGATGGAGCCTCTGGTGGGCATGTGACACTCCCCTCCAGGGTGTTTGTAGCTGCCCCATGGAGGAGGCCGTTACCCCAGCAATGCAGCCCACTGGTAGGTTGTCAGAGGCTGGAGTTCTCGGAAGCCCACGCCCTTCCCACTGCACTGGACAGATGGGAAGACGTTCATGGCCCTCTGGGACCTCCTGCTGGGCTGTGCAGTGTCACCTTGGGGCACAGGGTGGGGGGATGCATTTGTAATCCAATCTGGGATACTTCTGAGAGTAAAAATGGCACTGCTAATAACTACCCCGGGACAGGATGTACAGCCTGGGCTGGCCCAATAAACCGGGATGTATGATTAACTGCCCACTCCACAGGGTTTATTTAATATTTTCAGAAAGGTGATCCAGGGCCAGGGATTTAGTTCAGTGGCATAAGCGCCTGTCTAGCAAGCACAAGGTTGCAAGTTCGATCCCTGGTACCCCCCGCAAAAAAGAAAGGTGGTCCAGGACCCAGAAATCTGCTTTCTTCCTTCTTTTTTCACTGGGAATTAAACCAAGAGCCTTCACATTAAGCTATACCCTGCATTTTTAAATTTTTTGAGACAGGGTCTGGATGACTCGTCAAAGCTCAAAAGTTATGATTCTCCTTTCTCAGCCTCCTCCTGGGCTGGGTTAAAGGAGGAATCTGCTTTTTAACAAATGTTTCCCAGATAGATGTGGTATGACTGGACCAAAATCATTTAAGATCCGAAGTTAATGAAGTATCCCAGGTGACCCTCCTGGTTGGAAGCTTGCCCAACTGGTAATATTGGATTGGAATTTCCACTAACCTGATGCCCTAGTGCTGGACACTGTAGCTGTGTCCTGATTGGCCGTCTCTGCCCCTGCGCTGAGCTGCAGCCAGCCACTTGCAGAACTAACCCAACACCAGGGATGTGCTCTCTTAGTCTTTGCCAGCCAGGATAGTCCAGTCCATTACTCTGACTGGCTGAAGGACAGGGCGGCCTAAGAAAACCAGCTCAGGGGAGTTCCCTGGCTACAGAGATTGGCTCTGGAATTGGCGTGTGGCCTCACTCAGGCCGATGAGATGAGAGAAGAGTTTTTGGTGTTTCCGAGTTAAAGGCTTCTCCCTGGTAGAAGAGCTGCCCTGGGAAGCTGGGGGAAGGGGTGGTCCCAGGAGTGACTGGCAGCCGTAGGAACCAGGAGAGCCAGCTTTTGCTGGGAGAAAGGAGGTCTGAATATCCCGTCTCTTCCAATCAGAGCAGCCAAGCTGCCTGTGTAACCTCTGGACTTCCACCCGCATGAGCCCCTGAACCCCTTTGCTTACTGTGACTTAAACCTACTGTCATTATACTCACATGCCAGCGATGCTGGTGTCAAGAAAATAGTGCCACCTTTGAATTCACATTTGACTTCTGCTGTGGCTATGACGGGAGCGTGTCATTATCACCAGCTTCTGGGAGGACAGGCAGGAGGCTGCCTCTGGCTAGCGCCCTGCTCCACTCCGCACAGCAGGGTCCCCTGGTGGAGCTCAGCACCCACCTCGTCCCCAGGCGCGCCCAGGCCACTTAGGTGCTGACCAGAGCTGAGGCCTTCCCAGGGCAGCGCTAGGGAGGCCTGTGGAGGGAGGGGTCGTTGTGTTTAGTCTTGAACGTGGGGATTCAAAATGGAGGGAGCTGAGCCCCAAGGGGGTGCACAGGGCCTGGAACACCTGTGGGACTCAGTCGGCTGGTGCCTGCTTGGGGCTCCAGCTGTTTGACTGAGTGAATCTAAGGGAGAAAGAACAGGAAGTCCTGGGAGAATCTTCTGTCCACCTCGCACCAGCCAGTGTAAGTGGGTGGCCTCTTCCTCAGGGAAGGAACCAGAAGCCTGGGACAACTGGGGCTCAGAAGAGCAACTCGGGGTCTCCATTCCGCACGGTGTGGGAAGGGCCGGTGCCACTTTTCCCAACAGTGTGGGCAGTTAGGAGCAGGGAAGCTGGGGCCACATGGACACTAACTAACCTGGGGCTTCTCCCTTTACTGAGGCACAGAGTCATGGCCGACCTTGGGATGTGATGACTCCAGGCCATGGGCACTTCCCAAAGCACCAAGCTTCACTGGGAAATGCCACAGGCAAGGCGGGGCCCTTATGTCACATCAGAGGTGCCCAGGAAAAGCGGGCAAGGAACAAGCAAATGGTGTAGCACATGGGAGATGCAGGGCAGAGGCCCTGTGTACACGCTCAGTCTGAGCTCTGCTGCTGAATTGCTGTCGCTCCATCTAACCTGGCCTCAGTTTCCTCACCGCAGTCCCTGCCTTGGGTAGGAAGCCCACCTGGAGGTAAGCGCCATCCTTTCAGTCCTAAAGTCGAGTGTCTCTGTGTTTAAATGCAGGACCGCTGGAGGAAAGCGGAGTGTGTGGGCAGAGCTAGATGACCAGCTCCCCCAGGGTAGAGGTGCTGGTCTCCTTCCCTCGGCAGGTAGGACCAGGACTGGAGCCTCCATCTCCCCCTGGATGCTCAGTGACTGAAGGAGCATCAGCAAGGCGGGGGGAAAGCCTCCCCTGCTCGGGGCTGCCAGACTTTGACTTGATCTCTGGAGCCTTTGGGATGACTTTGTTTAATGACAGGAGGGTGTGATGGCTGAGGGCCTGGGGGCCCTGTGCATGCAAAGCAGGAGCCAAGCACTCTACCACTGAGCCACCCGTCTGCGAGTTCTTGTTAACACAGAAGAGTTTTGATGATCTGGGAGCAAAGGAAAGTGCCGCCCTGGAGTTGCCTGCGCCTGGCACAGCTTTCCTGCTGTGGGGCCGACTTCAGCCCCCACCTGCCTTCATCTCTGGGATGAAACTTTTCTCTCCTCACCAGAAATCATTCAGCAAAATGAGTTATTAAAAGCCAGTTAACTACTCCTGCCTCCGGGAAGCTCCTGCTTAACAACCTCTCCTGGGGAGCAGCTGTCAAGTCAGGCCCCGTGGAGCTGGCGGGAAGATGACTCATTTACATAGAGCTGGCTCGGTCCTGCCCCCAAGATCTGTCCCTGTCTCTCTAATGACTAATCCGCTTCAGGGATGAGATCACCCCCTCATGCCCCCAACAAAAAGATCAGAGCCAGAACCTAAGGCCAGAACTTTGGGAGAAGACTGGGTCCAAACTCAGAGAAGCCCTGGATATGACAACTCCTACTTCTCCCAGCCCAGGGTGTTCCAGGAAGGGCACCCCATCCTGCAGCTCCAGAAGAGGGGATCGCGAGGCCTGCAGGGAGAAGGCAGTCACATCATCCTGTTTGGAGTGTCAGTTCACTCACAATCCACCTCCAGGGTTATCACAAAGAGCAGGTTTTCCAAGGTAACAGGTGGTCACTCAGGAAGTGGACTCCTGCTCAGTGGACAGTTACCTCCTCTCAGTCAGGTCCCAGTTTATGTATCTGGGGACATATTTCATTCTCCTTCACCAGTGCCTGCAGCTGCACATCACCTTTAAGGGCCTCCATGTCTGGCTGAGTGGGCACAGCCCTTGAAAGGCTACTTACCAAGCCAGTTCTCACTCAACAGGTGTCCCTACCACACTTGGCCCCCTCATCTTCACCCTGTTCCCAAGACAGGTGACCTGGCTGGCTATTCAGAGTAGTAACAGAGCAAAGAGGGCAGAAGAAAAGCCTGCAGTTGAAAGCTGCAGCCGGACAAGTACTCTGGAGGGCGGCTGAGAACCTGCTAGCTCACTGGTGTGCCTAGGGAGAGCCCGTCCACAGCACCTCACCACGTGGGTCTGTGCCAGGGCCTGGCAGGGGCCAGCAGGAGCTGGGCCTTGCCCACTGGGCTGAGGGGTGGCGTGACCCTCCTCTGACCTGGGTGGGCTACTCCTAACTGCACCTTCCGTCTCCACCACCACAGATGGAGGGCGAGCTGGTGCTTCTGTGTAGGAAATGAGATCCCTCCTTGCGAAGGCACTTGCTGGTGCTTTCAAAGGTGCAGTGCCCAGAGCAGCTTGTGGAGGTGTCACAGTGCAGGCAAGCAAGGCTCGAGGAGGTTGGGGGGCAGGAGTAAAAGTGCAAGACCAGCACACAGGCCCAGGCCCCCTACTGGCTGCTTTTCCCACCCTGTTCCCAGGCCTCACTGAACTGTAGGTCAGAGAACACCCTGAAACTCCCCTCTGACATGTGCACCCAATGGTGGTCCAAACGCCTGCCCTGGGTCTGAAGTACAAGTCTGAACTGCTACAGTGTGACAGGAGGCAGAAGCTGAGGTTCAGAGTCACAGAAAAAGGCACCACTGGGATCGCAACTCAGGTCTGCTCACTCCATTCCACACTCCTCCTTCCCTTCCCCACATGCAGAGAGAGACCCTCAGAGCCTGGCACCCAGACTCTCTGGGGACCTGGAACACCGTGTGTCCTCTTGGACCAGGCTGCACACAGCCACAATGTGTGTCTCTAAAGGCTGGTCAGTGTCCTGCTCCTTCTCCAGCTTGCCTGAGCCCCTGCACGACCCTCAGCACCTGGAGTGACACATCCTTTCCCCTTCACCTGCCTGGGTCCCGCCTATCACCCAGCAGTGCTTTCAGACACTGGAGACTGGTTCTGGCTGCCGTGTGACTGCCCCTTCTGTGATTATCCGAGTGTTACTGAACCTCACCCTGCGCTATTTTCCATGTCGCTTTGCTCAGGAAGACAAAGCCCATGTTTCCGACTTCCTCTACCCGCTGTGGTGCAGGGGCTACACTGCTGACAGACTGACCCTTTGTCTAGTGGTCCCAGCAACACTGTGCCAGAATCACGGTTTCCATCTTGGCATTGGTTTTATTCCTCGGACATGGGGAAGTAAAGCATAACAGGTTCTTGAGACAGGGAGCAGAGAATGGATACTGGAATGCATAACGCTGCGGCCTGAGACCGCTGGGAACACACACGGAGCTGACACTGGTGGGCTTTCTGGTTTACTCCGTGTTGTGGGAGCTGTGGGGCTTCTCTGTTGGTGGATTCCAGGTGGAATGGGCTCTACAAGGTGGTTCAAGTCAGGTGGCCCAAGGGATGGCTCACGGAAGCGGGCTATACTTGGGACTGAAGGCTGCCAGGGAGGGGTGACGTGGATGGGCACCTTAATAACCCTTAGCCCAAAAGTGGGGGCACCGGAGAGCAGCCAGGTGCTTGTAGTAACGAGATGGGGTGTTTGGTCATTCTGGTTTGGGTGATGCCCTTGCTTTGTTCTCTGTTCGGACTCAATGTGGGGGAAGTGGCCTTGTTCATGGCTCTCCTCATGGTTATAAAATGGCCCTGTCGGTGCTGAGGAACTGCTATGTCCAGCAGGTCAGTGCTGGACCAGGCCCTGGGCCTCGAGGGTTGCCTTAGCCTCTCTCTGGACAGCACCACACTCAGTGTCCCACACAGCCTCTCACTGTGCTGTTAGTTGGTTTTTGTAGGAAAAATTCTCTCCGATCTTCCTGGTTACTCAGTGATGTATGGGCAGGTGCATCCATGTGCACACTTGACCCCGTATGTGGAGTTTGCCTCTGGATTGTAGAAATGTGAATGGTTTTTAAGTTTCTTTCACGTGCTTTCATAAATATTTCATGTTTTCTGGGGTGCCAATGGGGTGGTTTCTACTTTTGAAACTGTAACTTCACTCCCAACAAACGCTGTTATGTTTTCAAGAGTGTAAGTAAAAATGAACATGATCAGGGTCCTGTGCTGAGGACAAGCAGCGACCATAATGTTCCATGAAAACAGCAGCAAGGAAAATGGTAAGGGCTGCTAGGCAGTGAGAGGAGAGGCCAGGAAGTCTTCCCAAAGGAGGTGCTGCTGGAGATAAGTAGTCTGGGAGGTCTGAATTGGACAGGGATTCTGGGGTCACATGGCTAAGTCTTCTCAGGGAATAGTATAAAAGTGAGGGCCCTTAGCACACCAATATTTAAAGGGTGGAACCCTATGAAAGAGACGCTATTCACTTAACATACTTCCTGCAGACCCACTATGTGCCAAGCACAGAGCTAGTCCCTCGGGATTCACCAGCAACCCAAATACACCGAGTCTTCTGCCCTCTTGAAGCTTACACTGCAGCAAGGAAGATGAATAACAAATCCAAAACAATATGTGTGTCTATTACGTGGCATGATAGAAACTGTTAAAAGTGCTATGGAAAATAGAAAATAAAAAATAGAGCAGGTAAGGAGGGTGCAGAGTGTTACGGGGTGAAGGAGGCAGCCTGCTGTATAACTTGGGTCAGATCTCATGAAGGACATGGCATTTGATCAAGGACATGAGGAAGGGGTATTGGGGTCAGAGTGCTCACTCAGTGCGAAGGCCTGGGGTGGGAGGGCTGGAGACTGAGAAGACAGGAAAAAGGGAAGAGGAAGAAAGCAGCAGGCGAAAAGATGAATGGGCAAATCCCCGCCCCCACACTCCCAGACCAAAGCCCAAGTAACACAGATGTCTCAGAAGATGAAAAAAAACTATCACTCAATGTTTTTAACATGCAGGCTAAACAGATAAACCAACAGTTTTACAAGAGCAGAAATATAATAAACATTTAAGTTGATTTCAAGTGGAGATGCTGAATATATTTGATCATCTGATATATTGGTCTTTTTTCCTCTATTAGCAGAATCTCGTACAATTTTAGAAGGAAATTAGATTAAAAGAACAGCCATCAACATTTTTAACAGCTCTGGACAGTGTGAAGCAAATTCAAATGTCTTATCTAATCTAATCATCTTTATTACCCAGTAAAGACAGTGTCCCCATTGTCCCCATTTGGCAGGTGAGGAAATTGAATCCATGAGAAATAAATGGTTTACAGGAATCTAACTTCCTTGTCTCAGGCCGACATTTGTGTTCTGCCATGCTCCCCTCTCTTCACCGTCTCTGCTCCCAGGTAGTACAGTTATAACAATGAAACCGTCCAAAGGAATCTCAGTTTGTGTTTTGTAGGTGGTGTTTCTATGCTCTCAACCAAGGTTTATCTGTTAAGATTTTTATGTGGCAGTTAAAAAACAAAACAGTGTATGTCTCGGCTGCTGAGAACAGACCAGGGGCTTGAGCAGGCAGTCTGGGTCCCAAGCTGCAGAGTGACGAGTGAGGTGGCCCAGAACAAGGCAGCAGCTAGAAGGGCCAAGGAAGAAAGCCACAGGGCAGCTGCAAACCTGAGAGAGGGTATTCAGAGAAGGCAGACTGATCAAGAAGGGGGCAAAACCTTCTAAAAGGGTCTAGTAGGATCTGGCACCTGGAAATGAGCTCTAAGTATGAGAGGAGTGGGCAAAGCCTTGTGGACACTGGGCCTTGTGCAGCAGAGAGAAGAAAGGAGGCAGGTGGGGAGTAGCCTTTGAAGCCACTTCCTGGGGAGCCCAGGACATTCTGCTTTGGGGATGCTCAGAACCAGGGAGGATGTTTCCTTTCCTTTGCCTCAGAGAGGCTGAGTCCCTGGCCCTTGTACCACTTAGATGGAGTCCAGGTTTGGGCCCAGCCAGCCCTCTTCCTCACCACAGCTTTCAGCAAGTTACTCAGGAGGCCTCAGTGTCCTGCCATGCAAATGGAGCCAGAGTCATCTCACAGGGAGCACAGAAAGATTTGACAGCAGTACACCTAGCAGAGTGGTTGGCACAGGGTGAACACTCAAGAGTGAGGCCTCACCCATGAAGGCTAGGTCCTCCCTCCACAGAGGGCAGAGCCGGGAGGGGAAGGCCTCACCTGTCTGTGGAAGATGGCCGACAGCCTGCCGACTTCCTCACATGGACCCTTACCTGTTACTCATGAAGAGATTTGTGCCCATCACAAAGCTGAGTTTTAGCAACTGGCCTGAGATCTGAGAGGGCCAAGGCTTGCACCTCAGAGTCTGCACAAGAATGAGGTGGCTGTAGGCAATGAGTCTCCACTGGTGGACTCCAAATGTTATCGCTATATTTAGCTAGGTAATCAAAAAATAGCAACTGTGGCACTGGTGTCCTTGCTCCTGCCCAAATCAAAGAGAAATGACTTCTCTCTGATTTAGTGTTACCTCTCTGCCATTAGAAAAGCCTAGCAGAAACTCTCAAGACCATTTCTGAATTCTGCCAAACCAAAACAAGGCATCTTTACTTATGTACCTTTATTTAAAGTTCTACAAGATTTCTTTCTCCTGGAACCAGTGCCCAAAGCTGGTTGCCTGGGGGTGCTTATTCAACTGCTTCCTTTTAGAGAACCTGGCTCCCTCTTGTCCAGTTGGACCACCCCTTTGGGAAGCTCAGAGCCAGCACAGAAATGGATCAACTGCTGCTGGGCTGTCCCCCAGCACCTGCTCCCGTCTTGTGTCTTTTCAGTATCTTAGCTTCCTTCCTCATTCCCTTCCCTTGGTCTCATCCTCTTTTTCCACAGGACGCCCCTGTGCTTGACCTGCCCTGTCCTCTTGGAGCCAATGCCCAGCTTCTTCTAGACCTCTTACTGCAATGGGTCAGAATCCTTCATGGATGCACCTGGCTTTCAGCCATATACACAATAATGATTACTAAAAATCACCGAGTCACAGTAGTCCAACCAAAGACATGCAATGGTTTTCCTAAGGAAGCCTTCAAAATCAAACTGCCTCCTTCTGCCAGGAAAGTGCTGATGTGCTTCACTCTGAAAGTAACGGGTGGCCACAGTGGCCCCCTGGGCTCCTGTTGCAGGCTGAACTGTGTCCCCCCCGCCACATCAAATTCACACGTGGAGGTCCCGACCCGCAACATACGACCATATTGGTAGCTAGCTGCTCTACAAGGCAGCCTTAATCCAATGCGATTGGTGTCCTTGCACGAAGAGATGAGACCACAGCACACACAGAGGAAGGACCAGGTGGGGAGATGGAAGAAATGGCCACGGACAAGCCACGGGGAGAGGCGTCCAAAGAAACCAGTCCTATGATACCTTGACCTCGACTTTCTTGCCTTGGAACTGCAAAGTGAACAAACGCCTGCAGCCTGGCCACTTTGTCGGTGCTGGAGCCCTGCACATCCGCCTGTCTGGCTATAGAAGCTCCATGCACTCACTGCACCCTCTCACTGGTTCTGTGTCCCACAGCCCCAGAGGGAGCAGAGATCCCAGATGCGAAGTTTAGATCCTGGGCTGTGTTTATATTCATTCTGCTGACTGCAGGGGACTCCTAAACCCCAGAAGCAACCTCCCCTGTGACTAGGACAGCCAAGGACCTGCTGCTTCTCTCAGACCTGCTGGGTTCCTCCAGATTCTGGGGGTGCGCTTCCTCTAGGCTGGCTCTGACAGTCTTCTCATCCCCATGGGGCTCAGAGCCTGAGGCACAGTCCACACGGAGGACAGATGGCAGCGGCTGACTTGAGTCCCAGAGCACTGTGCCCAGCATAGCCAAAGGACAGGTGCCTCTGTCAACCTGTCCCAGTTCTGTACAGTGATTCTGTACAGTGCTGAGTGCTTAACAACAAGGGGTTTTGCCTTATAAAGATTGAGTACTTGTGTTGATAAACTAAATTGCCTCTGCCCCTTCCCTGTCCTTTCTCCTTGCTCCTCTTCCCAGAAGCTCAAGGGGAGGGTCCTGGATGGGTGGGCGGGGTCAGCAACCCTGGGATTGTCCTGGGGTCTTGCTGCCACCAGGAGTTTTCAGCTGGGCCTCAGCCTCTCTGGACAGATTTTCATCCTATCAGAGAAAGCACTGTGCACCGTGACTCTTGAGACACTTGGCAGGTGGCATAAGGTGGGAGAACCAACGCCAGGGAGTGGCACCTGGTTGTGTGTGGCTTCTGGTTTGGAAGAAGCCATTGCACAGGTGACAAGCCAGGAAAGGCTACCATAGCTTCAGGCTTTCTGGGCTCGCCAGTGGGAACCCACTTGACGTCTCTGCCTAAGGGAACACATGGGTAGGGCCTTGTCATCATGGAGGGCACGCGGGGCGGGGGGTGCTTTCCAAAGGGGTCACTGGGGGTGGGAGCTTTCTTGAGCAACTCCGTCCATGCAACTGTGGAGGAAAAAAAGCCACCAGGCATCGTATCACTGACCCTGCTGCACCACCAGCAGTAGCAACAACCACTGCTACAGGTGTAGACAGCGACTACATTTTTTTTCTAAGCTCCAATCACTGTCCTGTGATGCTTCCCTACTCATGAGCCTCATGGTCATTTCACACATGGTTTAATCAACTTTCCCACAACCACCAGGTAAAGGGCTTGGGGATCCTCAATTTTCAGGTGCACGATCCGAGGCTGGGAAGGTGTGGTCTCGGGTCACTGGATGAGTGAGTGGTGACGTGGGGTCAGAGCTGGCTCAGGCTGCTGTGTGCTTCTACTCCATGATGGACACCCAGGATGACAACAGAGTGTGTCCTGAGGTGTGGGCTCCATGGGCTCCTTGGGAGGACACAGTTGGGATCAGGACAGGCACAAGGTCCTGGTGGACTGGTCCTCTGGGCACTGGGCTCACCAGCTGGATCCAGGGGGTGACTCCTCCACTCAGCTCACTTCCTTGATGCTGGAGCCCTGGTTTTACAGTCTGTTTCCCATCCCTCTGCCAAGGAGCGAGGCATCAGCCACCCAGCTTCGGTCCCCACTGGCAGCAGGTGGTCACTGCTCCTGGGAATGGGGGTGGTGTGCTGAGGTCCCAGGGCCTGCCCTGGTCAGTTCTTGGCAGCGAAAGGCCAACAACATGCTAGAAACACATCCTCACTTTCGGCTCTTTCTATGGCACCAGCACTGCTGCCAGAGCACAGAGTGCTAAAAGTAGAGAAAGAGATCCATTCAGACATGGGACAGACACATAAATACTTGCATCTCAAGCTGACCTGGGCCTCTGCTGCACCACCACGTGGCCATGGTGTCTCAGGAACACGCTAGGCCAAAGTAACACTCATCACGTTCACAAGCCCTTGAGACGGCCTTGGCCTGGGTCTCCCTTCCAAAAGCCTCTGCCCGGGAGCCTGGCCCCTGCACGGAAGCCCTGCTAGCTCTGAGCCGCAGTAACTGCTTGTTGCAAAGAGCAGCTAGGAAAACCGTGCTCTTTCACCCCTCCCTTCTCTCCCTGGTCCTGGTGACAGCCAGCACCACTGTTCCCAGAGTTATTAAAACACATGGGTCCCGTGTACTTTCCTGTCTGAGTAACTCATGCATTGCAAAAGCTGTAATTTCGTGGGATTTGTTTGAAGTACCCTTTGCTGGAAGACGTGGGCTTAGTATGAGCACTCAGTAATTTTCCAGCCTCCTAAATGGGCCCCCTGTAGCTAAGACATACCACGTACCAAACATAACCCACCCCCTTCTGTCTCCCAGACAACCCAATTACTCACATCTTCACCAAGGCCCCCCGAGGGTCTCCTTGCTAGGGCCTGTGGGAGATCTAGTCATGCTTATTACAAGCTATGGCACATCCTTTCCAAGGAATACTATGTGCTCAACAACCAGGGTGCTTTTAAAAGTGCATTTCTATGTTACACATCAACACATGACAAGAAAGACATCAAACTTTTTTCCACAAAAAAGACTCAACGGCAAATCTCAGGCATATTATTTTAGTGGTGGAAACCTGTGGGCTTTTTTTCCTTTCATGTTTATGTTTTTCTCTTTTTTAAAATGCTCCATAATAAGCATATGTTATTCTAATGAATGGAAGGCGACTCATTTTGTCATCACATTTCAAGGCAGGGTCTCACAGGCTGGGCAGGGAGGGAGGCCACACGTGTGTGCTGAGGCAGCAGGACACTGGGGGGTCACAAGCCAAACGCAGCGGGAGGGTCACAAAGCCTGCATGACAGGTGGACTCGGCAGAGGAAGTGGCCCTTGAGCACCGTGTGGGTTTTGGCCGTGCAGAAGGGCAGGAAAGTGAGGGCGCAGGCTGTGCTGTGGGAAGAGCCCCAGGGGGTGTGGGGACAAGGTCTGTTGCCCACAGCTAGAGCTTACTACGCTCCATCTCTGGAGGGCTGGGACATTTGTGGAAGCCTGAAATGCAAAGTGAGTTCTGCAGGGGAAGCTGGGGAGGCTGCCATCGGAGGGGACCTGGACCCTGATCCCTCCACCCTCACTGCCATTGTGTCCAAGCAGCTTTATGTGTCAAACTTGTTTGGGCAGCACCAACTTTGGGAGGACAGTGGGGAGACCGGCCGTGGGTTAGGGACAGTTGGGATCAAATGTTAACTCTGTCACTGCAAATCTGATCCAAGGAAAGGATAAGTTTCCGCCTCTGAGGCTGGTGAAGGGAACTGTCCCTCCCCACAGGGTGTGAGCAGGGTTAGTGAGCCAGCAGGTAGGTCACTCTGCACAGGGCCAGTGAAGACGCCTGAAGATGCTGCCCAGGTGTGCTGGCTGATGGAGAACAATCAAAGATAAAGCATGGGAAGAACTGGAAAGCAGAAGTGGTAGAAAAAAACCCACTTAAATTTCACTTAACTGTTTCTTTGAGCAAATTGCACAGGGCTGAGGCCAGATGGGGAGTTACTCACCTGGCACTATGTCTCAGAGATAGAGAAAGCCATAGACGGGAAGCTGTCATGTTACGGGTGTCCCGAGGACCTGGGTACAGTCCTTCTCCCATGCAGACCCTGCCATGGGCTTCCCAGGGCCTGGTGCGATCAGTCCCTGTAACCTGGTTTGGAGTCCAGTGACAACTCAGCAATTGCTGAAGAGAGGCACAAAGCCTCTTTTTCTCCCAGTACTGCCTGCAGCCTTAAATTTCTCCTGCATGCTTGAGTGGCTAATTTCCAAATATATGTAAATTGTTTTATGATGAGGGAAATATGTCTTTAAAAGTGTTATTGAATTAATTCAGAGGAGCAGTATGTGTTCAGTGGTTCAATATGTATTTTCCCTATTAATTAATGGATATTGGAAGTATATATAATTTCTACCATCTGGTTTTCTGTGAAAATATTTCCAGCCTTTTTTGCATGTGTGCCATACTGGGGCTGGAACTGAGGGCCTCACACGAGTTAGGCAAGGCTGAACCATGCAGCTACAGTGCAGGTCTACCCTTTACAGAGATGGTCGCTTTTTAAAAGATTGAGGGGATCCTCTATGTCCAGAATTGATCTATTATTCCTCTTAAAACCTTATTAAATGTGCCAGGTGTGGTGGTGCATGCCTGTAATCCCAGCACTCGGGAGGCTGAGGTAGGAGGATTGTCACAAGTTTGAGACTAGCCTGGGCTACAAAGTGAGCTCAAGGCCAGCCTGAACTGCATAGTGATATCCTATCTCTAAAACAAACAAACAAACAAACAAACAAACCCTGATTAAGCGATGGTAAAAGGATACCTGGTGTGAACCAGCAACCACAGTGACACAGGGCAGACACAGCCGTGGAGACAGCCGCTGACCCAGAGAGAGACCGACCACCGGTGCTCCACAAGCATAGCCTGGGCATATTGAGCTTTGGGGCAGACTTTTAACCCTTAAATAGCAGTGGATAGCCATGCCCAGGCTCTCAGGGAATCCCTGCAACCTGTCTCTTACAGTTCTCCTCCTAGCTAAGCCTCCCCTGCCTTCGTGAGCTCTGAGGCTCAGTCTTCAGACTTGACTAATTTGGCTTCCACATCCTGGGACTCAATGGTTCTAATTGAACTGCAAGTGGAATCCACTAAGGAGCTGTACAAAATATGAAGCCCTGAGCCTCATTCCACAGAGAGAATGACCCAATTGGTTAGAAGGGTTAGGGAACCATATAGGTGGGCAACAAGACCTTTAAAAATTTCCCAGCTGGGCCAGGTAGCACAGAGCTATAATTTCAGTACTCAGGAGGCTGAGACAGGAGGATCACCATGAATCCAAGGTAAGCCTGGGCTACACAGTAAGTTCAAGGAGAGCCAGGACTATATGGTGAGACCTCGTCTCCAAAAAGCAACCAGCCAAACAAACAAACAAACAAAACCCCCCAAATTCCCCAAACTGGGCATTGTGGTACATGCCTATAATTTCAGCACTTGAGAGGCTGAGGCAGGAGCATAACACAAGTTTAAGGCCAGCCTGGGCTACTAAGCAAGATTCTGTCTCAAAAAACAAGAAAGCCCAAAATTAAAAAAACAAAACCAAAACAAAACCAAACCTCCCCACATAAGGGCTGGAAGTGCAGCCCTAGCTCTGTGGTAGAGTACTCGCTAAGAATGCGTGAGGACCTGGGTTTAATTCACAAAACTGCAAAAAACAAAAGAGCAAAAACCTCCCCAGGTAGTTTAACACACAGCTGGAGATGAGACTCACTGTGCTGGCTGATCGTGACAGGATTCTAAATAACACTTACTCCAAAGGTTGCCACCCCTGGCTGCACACTGGAGTCATCTGAAGAGCTTTTAAACATTTCAATTCCTAGGCCTGACGCCCAGAGATTCTGATTAAATTGGCCTTGACTCAGGTCAGCATGTCATTTTGCTTTGTTTTTTAATATTCCTCAAGCAATTTTAATATTGCTATAACCAGAATTAAGATTATAAACTGTGAATGGCGATATCACCCTGAACATGCCTGATTTTGTCAGATTACAAATCAGTGGCCTCTAACTGACAAATCCTAAATTTGTGACTCAGTCCTAACTTGTCCCTTGAGTTCTAGACTTGCATATCCAACTGTCTAACTGGCATCCAGCTGGAAAGCCCAAGAGTCCTCTCAAAATTCTGCAGGCTGAGCTCTTGACTCTCAATTCTTCCCGCCATCCCCTCCCCTGGCCCTACTTTTACTTTTCCTCTCTCTCTAAGTAGCAAATCCATCCTTCCAGTTGCTCAGGTCAGAAATTTTGGAGTCCTTTTTTGATTGCTATACTTGTTTTCTCTTCCTATATCTGACCCATTAACAAGTCTTAATTCTCTGCTTTCAAAACATAACTTAGAATCTAACCACTGACTTATGCATCAGGCCAACATGGAGTAGCTGTGTGCAGGCTTCTCTCCCTCCACAATCACTAGGATTCTTTATTTCCAGATAATGAAAAACAGCAGTACAGAACTGTGGTTCCTGAGAGAAGGGGAACAAGGTGAGCCCTAAAATTTCTATCTGGAGGGCATTTTCAGACAGAGACAGAAGAGGGATCTGAACACAGCCCAGCAGCCTTTAGCCCAGGGGAATGAAGAGACAATGGCTGAGCCCAGAGATGACCGTGCAGCCACAGCCTGGCCACAGCAGAGGAAAACCCCACGAGAAAGAGTCCCAGAGATCCATGGAGCTTCTTGAATTTGTGGGAGTGCGGATAAAGCTCTTCACACCAGGTAAAAATCAAGTCCTAGGAAGGAATAATTTCCTAGAGCACTCAGGGCACAAGTCACCTGCATGCCCACCAGAGAAGCCTGGGAAGCTTCCTCAGACACTTTAGATTATGGCTGAGCCAGTCCCAAGAAAAGCCTCCTTAGATCTGTTTTTAAAAAGTTTAAACAGAAGCCTGGTTGTCGATCTGGAATGATCTATAAGCAATCACTGACTGCCAGAACAAAGCCGAGCCAGTCCGAGGAATCACAACCCAATGCAGCATCAAGAATGCACAATTCGGGCCGGGCAGGGAATTAGCTCAGTGGCATAAGCACCTGCTTGGCATGCGGGAGGCTGTGAGTTTGATCCCTGGTACCAAAAAAAAAAAAAAAAAAGAATGCATAGTTCATAGTGTGCTTTTCTCCCAATAAAAATTAACAGATACGCAAAGAAGCAGGAGGATATGACCTTCAAACAACAGGAAGAACAACAAAGACAAACTGGCTTAGAAAGGCTGGAAATATACAAAGAATATGCAAAGACACTCAAGAAGCTGTTATAAACATGGTAAATGCACCAAAGATTTAAAGAAAAAGACAAACATAAGGAGAGAAGTGGAAAAAATAAGGAGGAAAGTAGAATTTCTAGAGATGGAAAATGTCTGAAATAAAAATTTTACCAGATAGGATTAATAACTGATTTAAGACTGAAGGAAAAAGATTGAACTCAAAGATATACCAATAGAAACCACACAGATTAAAGCACAGTGAGGGGGAAAAAGTGTGAAGAAGGAAGGAAAGAAAAGAAGAAGAAAGGAAAGGAACACAGCTACCTGCACAGCAGCAAAAAAGGAGACGAATGTGTAGCTGGAGCCTAGAAAGAAAGTAGCATAAAGAATATTTGAAGAAACAATGGCCAAAATTTTTCCAAATTTGAGAAAATTTATAAACACACAAATCCAATAAGCTTACTAAACCTCCAATGGGACACAGACAGACAGACAGACAGACACACACACACACACAACACATAAAAATCAGAATACTGATAATCAAGGATGAAGAGAAACTCTTAAACCTGAAGAAACGGGAACATTCATTACAGATAAACTGAAATAAAAATATCCACAGGTTTCTTGAGAGCGATGCAGGCCAGAAAACCATGTGTAAGGTGCTGACACAGAACACAATGCATCTTCAACCCAGGACTCCACATTCCGTGAAGAGATCTTTTCTGAAAGACTGAAGCCCTATTTCCTGGCTCATCGATCACACCCTGCTCCAGGCTACCATGGTCTTTGACAGGAAAGTTGTGAAAGTCAGCTAAGTGGTTTCCCCATCAGCTAAGTGGTTTCCCTGCTTCTGTGCTCAACCACCCCACAGTCTGTCAGCCAGTAGCAAGTGGTTGCAGCATTCCATGTCAGACCACACTGTCCCATCGCTCAGGACCCTCCTTCGGGGGCTCCCCATTTTACGCACAGTAAAGTCAAAGGCCTGGCCTCGGCTGGGGACCCCCGTGATCCAGTGGGGCTTAATATTCTCACTGTCCTATCTGCCTCCCCATCCCTGCTGGCTGCCTTGCCTCTGCTTAAGGATGCCGGCACCGCTGAAAGGTTCTTTTTATTTTTTGTCGTTTTGACACGGTTTGCCTATGCAGTTCATGCTGGAATTCACTTTGTAGCTCAGACTGGCCTCAGACTCACAGCAATCTTCCTGCCTCAACCTTCCCAGTGTTGGGATTACAGGTGTGCACCACCACACCCAGCTGGAATACTCTTCCCAGGTGTTTGCACCCAGGTCCTATCACTGTCCTGATCACACTATCAAAAAAGCACCCCATTTCCATCACTCTTGCCCTGTGTTTCTCACCACCTAACCCTTGTTTACTGCCTCCTCTAATCAGAGCGTCAGCGCCACAGGATAGGGAACAGTGCAAGTCCCTGGGGATTTTAGCAGTTTTAAGCATGTAGCAGGCACCCAGCATACACTCGTTGAATAAAGAAATAAGTGAGGGTCACCTTGGATGCTGAACTGGAACATAGGCCTGGTTAGGGGTCTGCAAGCTGGGGGTGGTGGTCAGCACAATATGCATGTACACTGTGTGTCCATGACTCAAGATATTTTGGAATGTTCTAGTTCTAGACTCCTGAGCCATGAAAACATTCCAGTGCCAGTTCTGAGGAAGGTGAGCTGTTGCTTTAAGGTCCAGCCCTAGCTTCACACAGCCCTGTGCAGGGGTCAGAAGGGTGGCGAGGAGCTGTGAGGGGCCATCACCAGGAAGTAGGGTTTGCTCTGCAGGCCCTGCAGCACCTCCTTCCTCCTGCTCAGCTCTGCACAGAAACAGGGTCAGGAGCTGGGGCAGAATTAATCAGTGCCAGCCCAGAATCAGCAGCAATGGTGTCCTTCAAACATAAATGGCTATTTAAAAAAGTTTTATGGAAAAACGTTAAAAAGGAAAGCAGGGATTTAGGAAGTGAAGGAGCTTCTAGGGACAGAGATGTCATGAATTAATGAGGCCACTGCTGCACACCCACCTCTGCCTCACAGCCCTGCCCCAGTGCCTGTCCCATCTGCAGGACACCAGGCTGCCCTCAGCATCTCTGGGCATGGAGGGGAGTGCAGGGCTCCCTCCTCCCCACCTCCTGTGGGGCTGCACCTTTCAGCTGCCTCCAGGCCATTACTAGAACCGCACATGTGGCTCCAGCTACACTGCAGAGACCCCCCCAGGCTACTGCCCATCCCTTCCCTACACAAGTGACCTGGATGTTAAGAAACACAGGAGTGCAGAGCAAGACTCAGATTCACGGAGGCCACGTGGAATTGCAAATCCTGCCACTTGGCTCCTGAAAACATCCTTCATTCTTTCCCTCTGCTTCTTTCCAAAAGCCACATGATCCCCTAGCTCCTAACCCTGGTCCCCACCCAATTCCATGCACAGAAGCAAAGAAACACATGTTGATCCCCAGGAAACATGAGGAGTTTCCCTGGGACCCTGTGGCATTGCTGTGAGAAAGACCTGTAAGTAACTTCTGAGCTGAATGTGTAAGATCCTGCCAACCCTTCACCCAAAGTGTGTGCCGCTGTAGTCGTACAACCACTGTGGATCATGAGCCACGGCGCGCATGAAACCATACCCACTGCAATCCTCTTGAATGAGCAGAGAACTACCGCAGTTCTGAGCTGAATGTACAAGCCAAGTGCATACTCAGTCCTCTAGGACTGCCACTGGGCAACATGTTTCTGACAAAGCCACTGGGCAGCTGCCTGCAGGCTGATTTAAATACTGGAGGTGAACAGCCAAGACAAGGGACTTCACAATTACCTGGTTGTCTCTAGGCTGGCTGGAAACTACGTTTAAGCTAACTGGACTGCCTGATACAATGGCCTAACTCCACGGTGCCTGCAGAGCCAGAATGCTCTTCTAAACACTCACCATCACTTGATACTCCTGCTCAAGGCTCAGAATGCTTCCTGATCACTCCCACTCTTGGGCTGAGCCCTTCTGCCAGGGCTTTGAGGCTGTCCAATATCACCACAACCCATTAAAGGAAATTTGTGTCATTGTTCCTTAACACACTGAAGGCAGGCTGGTGCTGACATTACTCACACTGCTCCCCAGGCCCATTCAT
Source organism: Hydrochoerus hydrochaeris (assembly GCA_004027455.1). Lineage (NCBI taxonomy): Eukaryota > Metazoa > Chordata > Mammalia > Rodentia > Hydrochaeridae > Hydrochoerus > Hydrochoerus hydrochaeris. Next base: position 51,108 of record PVLA01005748.1, on the reverse strand, counting down.
CCTAGAGTCAGAAGGGTGGCATCAACATATACAGCAGTCAGTGAGAGATGCAGTAGGCACCTCCACCAGGGCCAGCTTTGTTACCATGTGACTGATGCTAAATTAGCTATTAATAAAACCATGAGCCCACATCAGATTGCTCATTGAATACAAGAGCCAGACCACATGTCAACACCCTTTGTCTCATGATTTCTCCCAGCAACCACGTGAGACAGGTTCTATTCTTTTTTTTTTTTTTCTCAAGACAGGGTCTTGCTATACAGCTCAGGCTGGCCTTGAACTCATTATGTAGGCTAGGCTGACCTTAAATTCATGGCAATCCTCCTGCCTCAGCGTTCTGAGTTCTGGGATTACAGGGATGTGTTACTACTGTTGGCTGACAGCTGCTATTATTATTTCCATCTCCTAGATGTTAAAACCAAAGCTTTGGAAGTTACTTATTTAGGCAAAGGGAAAATAACAATGAACAAAAAGAGGAAGAGAAGGGGGAGAGAAAAAAAAGAAGAAATAATCAACCTGATTCACCTCTTTAAAAGTCTCCTTGGAGTCAGGTGTGGTACCACAGCCCAATAACCCCAGCACTCTGGGAAGCTGAGGCTGCATTATCACAAGCTTGACTCCAGCCTGGGCAACTCAGCCAGAACTGGTTTCAATTTTTTTAAAAAAAAAAAAAAAGATTATTTTTAAAGGGCCGGGGATGTAGCTCAGTGTGAAGGCACTGGGTTCAGCCCCCCCAGGTCTTGGGGGGAAAAAAAAAAACCTGAAAAAGACTGGAAGGGGAACAGTCAAATGTGGAATAAGCCAGGCATCAAAGGTTCTATTTTGGTCTTTTAAAGTTCTTGATTCACATGCAAGACCTGTGTGGAGATGCCACAGAGGCGGCTGGACCTCTGGCTCTGAGCTGCGTGAGGGAGCCTGGGGTACACATCAGCAGACAGATGGGGCTCAAAGCCACGGCACGGAGAGGGGTCAGAGCACGCCACCCCCAATATGGCATTGTGGCATAGTGTTATTCTGAGCATCAAGCAACTGAGAAAGAGCAGATGCCAAAAAACAAACAAACAAAAAAAGTTATTTATGCTTTATCTTCTCCTATCTGCCTAAAGGTGGGGTATAAATGGCCTTTTGTCAAGAGCCTCTCCTCTTGTTTCCTGGCCCAGCAGAGAATGACTTGTCTTTATTTATCTGTTTGTTTTTTTAATGCTAGAGATTGAACCAAGGGCCGCCCACATGTCACGGTCGTGCTCTACCCCTGAATTACATTTCCAGCCCTGAAAATGACTCCTCTGGGTTTCGTTCTCACAGTCCTGAAACTGAACCTGGGCCTCTGCACTGAGGTACGTCTGCAGCCCCTTGAAAGGATTTGACACAGGGTCTTGCTAAGTCCCTAAGTTGCCCAGGCTGCACTTGAACTTCCGATTCTCCTGCTTCGGCCTCTCAGAGTGCTGGGGTTACAGGTGTGCGCCGCCACACCCCGCTGCGGATGGCTCTTCATCGCTGGAGCCTGTTATACAGACGGGAAGTTGGCATTTTGATGGAGGCAGAGTGGGCACAACACAGGAAGCAAAGGCCAAGCAAGTTAAGATCCTGGGAGGGAATATAAACGGGGTTAGATGCCGGAGATACAGCTCTATGGCAAAGTGCCTGGCTGGCAAGTGTAAGGTTGTGAGTTCGATCCCTGGTACCAAAAGAAATAAACAGGGTCAGAAAAGAAATGAGGGTCCAAGGAAGACAAGGGAACCATTAGAGTAGGAGCACTGACAACCGCAGATCTGCACGCAGGATTATTGTACTGGGGGACACAGAGGACAAAGTTAGAGGGCTGGATGTTTGCAGCCCAAACCTTTGAAGACAGCGTAGGTGACGTAACTGCAGGATGCACACAGAGTCAAGTCGGCAGGTGGGATGAAGAAAACCCGCTGTAGATGAGATGGTTGAGGAGCCCGGTAGTGGGTAGATTATCTGTAGGGAACGGGACAGGATGTTGGTGGACAAGCAGGAAAGGCACTGGGCACCCCAATATCAGAGTTGAGGCTCCAACCCACATCTAGGGCCATAGTACTCTGTCCCTAAGCACCCCGTGCACTGCAGGCTGTCTCATGGGGATCTGACCTGAGTGACACACGCCTGCCCCTTGCACAGCGCACACCGAGGAGCTTTGAAAGGGAATTTCCATGCTATGCACACACTGCTCCCCGAGGCCCAGGGTCTGCCACAAACATCCAGCCCTACACAGGGCTCACTAACTTGATGTTAGGGATGGAGGCTGCCTAAGGACCAGGGGGGCGGTAGGTAAAGGTGAGCAGGGCAGTAAGTTAGACTTTGCCAGGGCTGGGCTTGTGCCACACCGCATCTCACTGTGCATGTGCTGGCTCGCCTGGGCAGGTACAGAAGCTATGGAGGGAGGGAATTCCTCAAAACGGGAAACTTCCTTTCACAAAATGAATCATCGGCTGGTTTGTAAGTGGAGGTTTTCGTATTCCACTTTTTCTTAAACAGGTGCCTAAGCAGAGTTGAGAACCTCAGCCATTCATTGAAATTTACACTCATTTCATTCATTGAAATCTAACCCATGTGCCATGCTGGGTGCCAGGCCATTGGGCAGCAGAGCAGGGACCAGAGAGACAGGGTCCTCATTTTCCAGAGCCCAGAGTCTGGCAAAGGGAGGCAGGTGCTAAGGTCCCACCAGCAGGCAAAAGCCATGCAACAGGAAGTGTGTGGGTGACAGGAGGGTACTGGCAGGATCAGCTCAGTACCCTATGTCCAAAGGACTTGGGCAGGGCCTCTTCTCTGCCAACCACCAGGTCTGCCAGACCTCCTTCAGGACTGGCTTCCAGGCCACCACAGCTTTCTCTTCTGATTTGCCACATTACAAGAGACTCCAACAATCAGAAACTACTTCCAAGCCAGGAATAGTGACTCAGGCTTATAATCTCAACATTGAGGAGGCTGAGGCAGGAGGATCACACGGTTGAGCCTGGGGTATATAGTGAGTTCAAGGCCAGCCTAGATTACATGGCGAGACTTTTTAATTTTTTTATTTGGTACCAGGAATTGAACTCATGACTTTGTAGTTGCTTATGCCACTGAACTATGTCCCTAGCAAGACTGTCTTTAAAAAAATACAAAACAAAACAAAAACAAAAGCCTACCCTGTGTCAGAACTGCCCTCTCCCCCCATGGAACGGCAAACCAGTGCAGCACTAGCAGAGTCCCGTGTCTTCTCTCCCTGGGCCTGGGCTGACCCTGCAGCCTCTCTGGCAGGTCCCCGTGTTAGCCTCTGGAGAGACATTCAGAATTGAGAACACCTGGCAGCACTGAAGAGCTGGTGGCCACTTGGGAAGGATGCACAAGTCACATGGAGCAGGACTGGGGACGTGTGTTGGTCTCAACTATCTTTTCAGAAAGCTGGGACACCCGATTCCAATAAAAGCTCCCTAAGTATTTCTGGAGGCAATGTGGAAGAGCTGGGCTACGTGGGTGCGGGTGGCTGTGCCTGGGCTGTGGAACTGCACTTTCTTACTGAGGAAACTTCTGTCAAGTTTGTGTGCCGACATCTCATTTTCACTTTCAACAGTTGTATCCAGGGCAGCTGAGGGAGGTGAACTGGGGGGCGGTGGTGATGGTAGGGAGAATCCAGCAGGGGCCCCAAGGCTGGGGACAGGGCAAAGACCAAGGTCAGAGGGAGAACTGAAGTCAGTAAGAGAAGTGGGAACAGGAGCCAGACCTCCCTGATCAGAACTGTTGCCACCGCCCTGGTGGTGACACAGGCTGAGGTTTAGGATCATCTAGTTTGTGCAGCCAGCCTCGTCACTTCTGCAGGGTCCCAGCAGTGTCAGAGAGCCAGGAAGACAGCACTGTCAGCCAGGGGAGCCCCACGAGGAATGACCAGGCCCGACCAGTGGCCCAGGTGAGGGGGTGGTATGCAGAGTGGGGAGCAGAAAGTGGGGGGCTCCTGGAGGCTCTCCTGGGCCTGGATTGCTCAGCTGGTCCCCTGCAGCCCAGCCCTCAGCATATGCTGATCAGTCCCTACTGTGTGCAGAGTGTGGGACTCCTTGGCTGGCAGAGACTAATCAGAGGGTCTAGGGGTAGAGTCCTCCTCCCAAACTCACCCCCAACAGGCTGAGTCCTGAGCAGGTCCTGTCCCAGCCCTTCCTTGCTGCTGGAAGAGAAGTGGGACCAGAAGCCAGCCTCCTTGGCCAGTACTTTCCCACTTTGTATGAGGACTTTCTGGTCAGTTTGCTTTCTGTTGGTTCTCCATCCCTACTACTGCTGTCCCAGCAATAAAGCTGTGGGACCTCTGGTTATGGGTTGTCCTCTCTGTGCAGCAGACCCCCTCCCCACAGCTCCAGGGCTCCCGCCTGCCCAGGACCATCCTCCCAGACAGGCCTGGCTATGAAGGACAGAGAGCAGTCAGCAGGAACTCAATGTGGCTTTGGGGGCTGCAAGGAGTGCAGCAAAGTCAGATCCCCAAATAGTGTTTCAGCCTTATGGGCACTGCCCCCACAATTCTGACAGACTCCAGATTGGGCCCATTTTTTTTTTTGGTGGGGAGGGTAATGCGGATCGAACTCACTACCTTGTGCTTGCCAGGAGAGAAAATCCTGGGCAGTCCATAGCCCCATCCTCTATCCTGACATTAACTGACTTGCTGTGTGATGCCAAGAAAGTCACCTAACCTTTCTCAATCTGTCTTTCATCTGTGAAATGGAATACCATCTTCTTTGCTGTCCTACCGTCTTGGGAAGGTTTCTGACAAAATGTGGATAAACATGACATGTGGCAGGGAGGGGAGTCAGGGATGCATCAATCATCCCCCTCGTGGCCAAGCTGCCAGCATTGTGATGGAGTCCAAGAGGGGAGATGCCAGGAGACCTTGCAGCCTCCGTCCACTCTAAGATGCCCCTGCCAGGGCATGAGGCTCTAGCACTTCCCACGCCCAGGTGCAGTGAGTCTGTCCCAGCCTGAGAAGCTACGTGCTGCACAGCGCCTCCAGTGCCTCCACCCAGCAGCAGGACACTGTGACCTTTTGGCACGCGTGACAGGACCCAGCCTAGGCCAGCAGTGGGTTTCTCTGCTACGCTCAGCTCCAGGGCGGTCTCCTCTGCCCAGCCAAGAGCCAGCTCACCTGGAGAGCCAGAGAGGCACTGGGGGTGCTGGTCTAACTGGCCACACAGTTGCTGTCATTCACCAGTCTCCGCCATGGTTAAAGGAAACCACACACGCCAGGGTTTAGCTCAGTGGCATAAGGGCCTATGTGTCAAGCGCGAAGTCATGAGTTTGATCCTTGGTACCAGAAAAAAAAAAAAAAAAGAAAAAAGAACACTACACACAAGGGGAATGACCAAGATGTTCTAGTTGAGGACCAGAAAGAACACAGTTTTAAAAACACCCTTACAGGCCACTTCTGTAACTGCATAAGACGGCAGTGTGTTGAGAGACAGTGGCCAACCAGGGCACAGCAGATGCCCTGCTCAGGGCAGTGTGGCCAGGCTAAGTGCAGTCAGGGAGTACCTCAGTCTCCCACTGCGCACCCACATGCCAGTAAGATGTGCCCGGTTCCAGGAGCTGTGCTAGTGCAGGTCTGCCAGGTGGGCACACGTGGCCAGGCTCCTTCCACCCCTGGAGTAACCTCGTGGGTTAAGAGCCATCACTATCTTCATTCTAGAGGAGAATCTGAGGCCAGAAAAGTGTCCCTCAGGAAGTGGCCAGCAGGGGCCAAGGCTGGTATGTTTAGGGTGTACACCAACCCATAGTGGGAGATGGGAGTGAACAGACCCCCAGGTATGAGGGCTTCAGAGAAGAACCCTAGGCACTCCTTTAAGAAATGGGGAAACCAAGGCAGCAGGTGGTGATGTGTCCTCCCCAGAGCCACCAGCCAGTGAGCAGGCCCCAGGCTGGGAGAGCAGGTTGGGTATAGCAGAGAGCTCATGAGGAATCAGAATCCACCCCTGACCCTCTGCATAGAAAGCCACATGACAGGGGACCTGCTGGCTCAGACTAGCCTTGGGGCACTGCATGGCGGCCCTGTCCTTCATGTTTGCAGCCTATCACTGTGAGCAGGCACTGCACACTGACATAAAACCTGAAACTGTGATTTTGGAAGCCTCACCAGTCACCAGGGATGCATCCCCCAAGGGAGTGAGGCCAAGTTGCCCTCCGTGTGCCCAGCAGGAGACACCTGCAGACACAGCCAGAGCATCCTCACCTCAGCCACTGGCAACTAGAGAGAGTTCAGCTGGCCCTCAGGAAAACTAGACTAGCAGTTGACTAGGAAGAGGGAGAGTCTGGGGCCCAACTTCCTAGGGCCCAGCACTTAAAGCAGCAGCAGCAGCTGCCAAGAGCAGGCTCGGGTGAGGGCCAAGGGATTTCAGTTCCTCCTTCACCTCCCCACACTGATTTAGCGTTCATGAAAAAGGCAGCGCTCCTGCCTCCCCCAGCACCCCCGCCTCCCCCAGCACCCCCTGCACAGAAAGTTCGCATCAGGGGCAGGGGCTCTACACATCTTGGGCTGCTGGTTTCACTCTACACCCCAGTTCTGCTCCTCTGGTGTTAGCAGAACTAGACAGAAGCAATGGAAGAGCCTGAAAGCTTGAGGCACAGGAGACCAATGGCCTTTGGCTGTCTCCCAGCTTCCCTGAATCTAGCTGGGGACAGGGACACTTAATAAAGTACTCCTGACATGAACCAGCAGAAGCTTTTCCCTGACAGGCCCCTCTAAGTCACTGGCTTCCTTCCCTGCCCTGCGGGGCCAGGGCCTCCTCACCACAGCTGCCCTTTCTCTGAGGCAGACAGCAGAAGGGTCACCCTTGCTCTGCTGGAGAACTGGGTTCCTCAGGGGAGAAGTGGTGGGAGAAGCAGCTAGGGAGCTAGGAAGCAGTCTGCCCTTGGTACAAACTGCACTCCAAGGCCTTGGCTTTGACAGCCCAGGTCCTACCCTCGAGCAGAGTGTACATGAGCGTGCCTGTGCGCGTGTGTACATGTGCATATCCCTCTACCTTCAGGGACGCCGACAGAACTTTTCCAGGGTAGAGTGAGAGCTCAAGCTAGGGCCCCCCTAAGGTGCTGAGTGACTGGGAAGTCCCTGCCCCTCTCCAGGCCTTATGAGGAGTGAACTCAGACAGTGCTCCCCAGGCTTGTCTTGGAGGAGCACCAGGGCCTCAGAAAAGCCTTCCAATGGATGCATACAGGGTGCCCAAAGCCTGGGGCTCCCACCTCTACCCCAGAGCTGCTGTGTTCTCTAAAGGCTTCCCACTGGCTTTTGTTGGCAAATGGACTGAATGTTGGGGGAAGGTTCTGGAGTTTTATGGTGCTTCCACTGGACTCCCAAAGGATGCACCTTTGTTCCATGTGGCCCATTTCTGGGTTCTTCAAGGTGAGGGCCCTTGGGCACAGTCAGTGCTGCTTCTCTGACTCCCCCAGCTGGCTGGACCCAGGGACAGTGGTGAGCCACTCCTGGGAAGGAGCCCAAGGGACACAGGGAAGAGGGCCCAGGCATCTAGTCTGTTTCTGCTGGCCTGGCATTTGCTGCTCTCTGTTCCTCTTCCTGGCCCCTCTTCCCAGAGGTAGCAGCTCTCACTAAAGGCAGGGTGGGTGAAGATGCCAGAACCACAGGCTTGATCGAGACGCAGCTTGGCACCAGGATCTGAGTGTGATCCTGGGAAAAACCAAGTGGATGCATGACCTGTTTCCATGGAACAATTAGCTAGGTAGCTGTCCAACCTCTCCCAGGCTTCACGGGGCAGAAGTGCAGCTTGGGAAAGACCAGGCAGTCCCTCCAAAAGGACTGGCCCCAGGCACTGGAAAGACAGCAGTACCACTGACTCAGCAATCACTGCTGGGAATTTGTCCCAAGGAAAACTACAGAAAAGGCCATATGCATAAAGATGATCACTGTGGCATTACTCAAAATAGCACCAAACTGGGAACCACCCAGCTCCCCAGCAATGGGGGAATGAAATATAAAACACAGGCTACATGGAGTATTACATACCCACTAAAATCCGCATGCAAAGGCTGTCTTGGAAACACAGAACCAACATAGATGATAAAACATTAACAAAAGGGAAGCAGCTTGGCCCACACTGGTTAGTTTTCTTTCACTTTCCTATAAAAAGTGTGACAGGAAAGTGCAGGGGAAGCTACTTTGAAATGAAGAGTTTTTAGGGTGGTGGTTTGATGAGCAATTTGTTCTCTCATTCGCTTAAATAATCACTGGGTGTTTACCCTGTTCGGGGATGGTGCTGGCACTCAGGATGCAGCACGAATGGAAATGCACTTCCTGATCTCCATCTGCAGCTTCAAGCCCAGTGATACCTTTTCCCCCACTAAGTGTCCTTCAAGCCCATTACAGCATCATCTTTAATAAAAAAAGTTAACAAGAAAGATAAACCAGGAAGAGTACTCCCCTCCTGCTGGGTGGTGTTTGTTTTGTTTTTGAGACAGAATCTCCCAGTGAAGCTCAGGATGTTCTCGAACTCACAGTGTAGCCCAGGCTAGCCTTGAACTTGCAGCGATCTTCCTGGCTCAGCCTTCTGAGTGCTGGGATTGCAGGCGTGCGCCACTACGCCTGGCTCCTTCTGGGTAATGTGTTTCATTCCAGGTATTGGAACCACCTCCAGCTAGGTCACACACATGTCAGAAAAAACCCTAAAGCTTATGCAGTAGTGACATTTCAGTCTTATAATGTCTTAGTTTCCTCTGCAACAAGAGCATTTAAAAAAAAAAACCCTGCATGTTAAAAAAGAGGAAAAAAGTTAGGACTTGTTACTAATCTCGTGGCTGAATAATTAAGTGTGCCTAATTCTGAAAGTAGCAAGCTAAATTATGCAGTGCCAAAAGCGACAACTCTCATACCTACACCATCCCGTCTATACCGACATGGTTTTAGCTCTACAGCTAAAAAATGCTGCCAGAAAGCCTAACAAAAGGAAGCAAAAATATTTCTGTTTCCATCAAGTTGCCATTTGAGAAAGACTTTCAAATATGTTCTTCCCTATGTGTAAATCTGACAGCAGATGCATAATTAAAACCCCAATGGAGAGCTTCCTTTTAATCTTTTCAAAGTAAAACAATAAAACATCCTTCAGGATGTGCAATGATGGATTAACACTCTTTGGGTTGTTCTGAAAACTCTGAGCCAGAGAGCTGCCTCCAATAAAATTATTCAGAACCAGAACACAAACCTCTGTTTTTCCCTTTGGTTCATGTGATCACAGAAGATGCAATGACACACCAAAGGCCACACATGCACATTCAACAAGCTATGCTTGTCTTGGATGTTTGTTAAATGGAAGAATGAATAATCAGATGTTCACTCATATTAAAACAAACTTCAACCCTCAGGGAAGGTCATATAGCATAAATGGGAGCCATAATAATTATCCAGGATTTCAGTGCAGGGTAAGCAATCAGTATAAATAATTTACAGCACCAAGTAAGTGGACTTACTTGTTTGAGTTACTCAGATTGACTTTCTATACAGCCCCAACTATTGCTGAACAGTCACAGGTAAGCTCCCTGACTACACTGTGTGTGTACAGACAATTGCAGACTGTCCAACTCTCAATGTGGGAGCCCCTTCAACCCAAATGACAGCACCGCTATTCCGTCTCATTATGATGGTCCCTGTAACCTTGAGCCCATACAACCAAACCAACCTTTCCAAGACTCCTACTAGTTGAAGGCCTGTTCTTGCCCTTCCTTCCCTTCCCTCACACAGGCCATCCGGAATGCGCGCGCGCACACGCACACACACACACACACACACACACACACACACACACGGAGGTAGAATGTGTCTTTTGTCCTGGGACCTGGTCTATTAGAATGTCTTCCACTTGTGAGTGCCCCTGCCTGTGACTTTCTTCAGCCTGGCTCCTGCCTGCACAGTGGCCATGGCTGACAGACGCTTCTGGCCCATCTCACCTGTAAGACCTGTGAGGCCCCTCAATTGTTCTCTGGATCGAATCAGCTGCTGGCCCGACACATCCCTGCCCTGATGTCAGGCACACACATGCAGACCTCAGATAGACACATAGCTCTTATTAAACACTTGAAGTCTCAGAAAAGAATGCGTGCAGCGAAGGTATGAAATTGGTGGCAAATAAAAAGTACAACTTGGCTTCTGGTCTAGCTGACCCCTCATTAACTGTATGACCTTGGACAAATCCTCTAAGGTTGTGTCACATGGGCTTGGGCCAAAGGCTCCCCTTCCTACTCTAATCATCTGTGGCCAGGATGGTCAGGAAATGTTGCTCGTAACTGGTGCAATCCAGCTGTCCACATGAGGATATGCTTTAAACTCTGCCATACAGAATAAGCTTTAACTCTTCAAAATATAACACTGGACCTGATACACACAAAAATACATCATACTTATGTTTTCTCTATACTAAAGATCAGATGAATAATTTAGCTGGTCCTACACAACAGAACAAAGAAATACCCTGTTTGAGTAGGCAGTATAAACAATTGAACCAAGTCATTTTGGTCACCAGAATTCCACACTGCTGCCTAAACTATATAAAACTGAGTATGTGCTGACTTTCCTCTTCACCAAATGAGGTGGCAGATAGAGAGTCCTGACTGCCCATTTTGGACAGAACTTTGGTGCCCTGAGTTGTTGAATCCACAATAGCATCCAGTAATAATAATTGTCTCTGCAGATTCAGGACATTTAAGGGGAGGGAACTATGTAAGCAGAAGAGAAGCTGACAGATATAGGTCTTTACTTAAATCTCATCCAAGTGCAAGTTACCAAGAAAAGGCTGCAGTGATAACTGTGCTACTTGAGGGTTTAGCAGAACACATCTGCTGACCAAAGGGACAATCTAAACCACTACCCAAGAAGGTGGGCACCTGGCAGAGATACCCACACAGGGCTAGTTCAAACCGGAGCTGGCCATGTGCTGACTTGATGTTAGCCTGCAGACTCTGGAAGCAATGTGCTGGGTCATTCATAACACAGCCACATGGTTCAGTGTAGTCCTCCTACACTGCTTGCCTACATTTAAAAACACAAATCAAGAAAGAGAACATAGTTTCTTTCTGCTTAGCTAAAAAAAAAAAAGCCAATTCTGCCAGTAGATTAAAGGCTGAGGCATGGAACAATTTTCCAACATGCCAACTTGATTCTGTGTGCAGAGCTCGGAGAGAAGCTTTGGAAATCATGATTAGGCTCAGAACCACTACCCTCAAGGAGGTAGCGAACCTGAGATTGATGCGAACTCTTTAGAGAGGTACAGAGACCACAAATCACTCAGTTGGGGCCCCATCCAGATGGACTCACAGCTGGTATGGGAAGGGACACTGCCAACAGCTTCCTCTCTGGCCTGAGGTTTTCATTAGGAACTCACAGCACATCATGGGAACAGGGAGGCTGTGACCACCGACATGCTCACAGGTGTGGCTATAGGGGACAGAAAGTAAAAGGGAGTATGGACAAGAAGCAGAGGAGCTATGAAAGCATGATGTCACCCTCTAGGATTAAGCATCTTAGTACTTTTAAAGCACTTAAAAAAAACTCTAGTTACTATAGCAACTTGATGCAGCTCTTAAAAGGGGATTTTTTGAGGGGGTCATTTTATAAAAAATCTTCAATCACCATAACAACATGATATAGCTTTTAAAGGATATTTTTATCCAAATTGTGTACACTTTGGATTCAGGCCATATTTGCCTTTTCTATTTAAAAGAATCAGATCAAGCATCACTGAAGACAAGGAAGCCTTTTCACAGACCATACACGTCCACGAAGGGAGATGTTTCCAGTTGCTCATACCTGCACATGGACGCAATCACTCTCTGGGCCTCTGAGCAGCCCCATGCAGTTGGTCAGTGCCCCAGGCTCTGGGCTGGCACAGCAAAGCACCCAGAACCCACCCAGGGACGGTGTGTCTAGGAAATCCCTCACTGCTCAGCCCCATAAGTACACTCCTCATTCCAAACTGCACCAGCAGGAGACAGTGCCTAACTAGTTTGATGGGTCAAGTTTCTCCCATCCCAGGACTGGTACTGGAGTGGGTGTAACGTACACCAAGTCCTGACAAAGTGAAAGATTGCATTTCTCTGTGCTCTGTACAGGTGAATAAAGGGGTTGGGGTGGGCTGTTTCACGGGAGTCCAGGGAAGGGAAAGGTGAGTGCCAGGCTGGACGGTAGAAGAGGTGGACTGGACATACAGCAGGGTGGCTCTAGAATCTCTTTCTGGCAGGGCCTCAGAGACTACAAACAAGCCAAAAAGGGGAAATGGGAGCATTGTTTGGTTTTGTAAAAAAAACTAAACTGTTTACATCAAAAATAAACAGAAGCAGTAATGGGCAATATAGAGGAAATGTCCCTGCTCCTTGCTACCCCTGGACAGGGCTACTGGTTGGAAAAAGTGGCAAGTGGCAAAGGAACAAAGAAAAGAAGTCAAGCTGGGGATTTGGCTCAGCGGCTTAAGCGCTTGTCTGGTAAGTGCAAGGTCATGAGTTTGATCCCCGGTACCAAAAAACAAAACTATAAGAAAAGCAAAGCAAAGCAAAGCAAAGCAAAGCAAAGCAAAGCAAAGCAAAGCAAAGCAAAGCAAAGCAAAGCAGTCTAGAAACTGGATGAGAGGCTGGGGTTGAGAAGAGAGCCCTGGGTGGGGGTGGGCGGTAGAACCGAGGCTCTGGGCTAACAGGAAACTGCAGGAGAGGGTGATGGGAAGGGAAACTAGAGGAAGGGAAACTAGAGAAAGTGATTCGGGGAAAGCGGTCACTGTAACCTGTGTAAAGGCTGTTGAGGCAAAATGCTGGGTGAAGAAGAAAGAGTAAGAGAGTGCGAAAGAAGAAACAAAACGCGAAGAGTCGGGGTAGGTAAACGCTTTCCAAATCATCGGTCGGGCCTGAGGTGGGAAACAGGAGGGAGCCAGCGGGACTCGATCCACGTCCTCACAAATCCCCTGGGACACAGACACCCAAGGCGCACAGAGGTTAGGACAAGGTGCCCGGTGGACCTGAGGCAGCCAGCAGGCCAGGCTCTGCCCATTCTGACCCCGCTGAATGGGCTCCCGGAGATGGGCAGCTCAGGGCAACTCTTGTGCCGAAAAAGTCACGAAAGAGAGAGGAGCAGGAGGAGGGAGGGGACCGTGGAGAGAGAGGAGCAGGAGGAGCGAGGCCGAAGTAGGCAACGGGGAAAGGGCAGGGAGGGGCCGGGCCACCGGCCGGGGAAGCGCGGCGAGGGGAAGGCGCCAGGCGCGCCGCTCACCTATGGTCGACACCACGGTGCCCACGAAGTAGAAGGCGCCCGGGAAGTCCCAGCGCGGGCGCAGCGCGTCGGCGCGGACCCCGGCGGCCAGCGCGGCCTCGTAGTGCCGGAGGAAGGCGCGCAGCTCGGGCTCCGCCACGCCGTGCGCAGCGCTGAAGTTGCGCAGCGTGGCGCCCCAGCGCGCGCGCGCCTCAGCCTCGCCCGGGCTCTCCAGAGCCGAGAAGACCGTGGCGCCAGCCACCAGGTAGAGGCCGATGAGCGCCGCCAGGAGCACGAAGCGACCGGTGTCCTCGTCGAGGTGCGAGCGGCGGCGGCAGCAGCAACAGCAGGAGGGGCGCGGTGGGCGGCGGCGGCGGGGCGGGGGCCGGGGGCCGCGCGAGGACATGGTCCGGAGCTCAGCCGCGGGGCTGGGGCGGCGCGCGGAGCCCGGGCCGCGACATCCCCCCGCGGGAGCAGGACGCGAGGCGAGCTGCCGGGGTCAGGGCCGCCTCCCCGGGGCCCGGACGGGGGCGCTCAGGGCGTGCGGCCGGAGGGCGCCAGGGCAGGGGCGCTCCCCTCCGCGCCCCGACGCCTCGCCGGTCCCCGAGGCTCCCGGCCCGTCGCCCTTGGCCGCGGGGCTCCACAGCTAGGCCCCTGCCGCCCTGTGGCCGGCGTCCGCGGGGCCCCGGACTGCATACTCCTCCCCACACAGGCCGCGGGCTGCGCGCGGGACGGGCCGCGGAGCCCGGGCGCCTAGGACCGGGGCGCGGAAGCCGGCCGCGCGGAGGGCCCCGGGGGCTTCGCAGGTGGCGTCCGCGGCCCGGCAGGTCCCGGGCACAGGCGGCGCGGCGCGGGAAGTCCTGCTCGCGCCCCCGGGGCTGGGCGCGCGGCGTCGGCCTCGGGGGCCGCAGAGCCGAGCCGAGTGCGGGGACGCCGCGCGCGCTGCCTCCCCTGCTCCAGCCGGAGAACCGCCCGGCGCCGAGAGGCGGAGCCAGCAGAGCCTGGGGCGGGGTGTTGGGGGAAGGGGGGAGAGGGGGCGGCCCCAATGCGGGGTACCGGGCTAGTGGCGACTGCGGCGCCGGCGGCCACCCCGCTCCGGAGCCCCGTCTTGCTCCTCTCTGCGCTCTGGCTCTGGAATCCCTCGCTCGTCTCAAGCCACCGGGAAACTTTGCCTAACTTGGAGGCTCTTCGAGGTCTCCGAGGCCGGGGGTTGCAGAGTGCGAAACCCTGACACCGGTCTTCGGACCCCAGCCCGAAGTCCGAGTCCCTTTCGCTCACTCCTGGGTCCTGGGTCCACCGTTCACCGCCCACCCGCAGCACCGGCACTAGTAGGGCCCCTCGGGAACACTGCGCGCTCCGGAGCGGGGAGAGGCGGCCGCGGCCCCCACCCCAGCGCTGAGCGGCGGCGTCAGCACCGCGGACAGCGCGCCGTGCCGCAGGGCTGCTGGCAGAGCTCCGGGCTCCCCACGCGCCCCGCGCTCGGCTCTACCTCTGAGCGCTGTCCTCTTCTTGAGACAAGTGCGGCTGCCGAGGCAGCGCGCTGACAGGGTGGAGACAATGCGGAACAGAGCCAGAGGAGGAAACAAGCGCAGTGGGGGCTGAGATCACCGGGGCCGTGGGCGCGCAGGACGAGGGGCTGCGGGTCTCATCTCACCGCCCCTGGGCACCGAGTCCTCCACCCGGGTCAGTGAGGCTGCACGCACCCCATTGCGGCGGAGGTGGAAGAGGCGCAGGAGAAGCAGGAAGGGTGTACGCTGGCGAGCCCCGAGGAGATAGATGGTCCGCAGCGGGGACGAACCGTGGCCCGCCCTGCGAAGGGCGCTTCTCCACCGGACGGAGCTGGGGCACAAAGTTATTAGGTGAGAAACGCCCTCTGTCCCAAGAGACAGCTGCCCTCTGGGTATCCGCGCTTCTCCGTTCCCACGCCTCACCCCCGCTGACTGCCTTCTCCGGGCCTCGGGAAAAGAACCGGATAATCATGATACAGTACAGAGGACAGAAAATAAAGATAATGGTGGGCAGGTGCTTAAACGCTCCAGGTGGAGGTGGTGAAGTCCGACTGCCCACGTCTTGCCACCACAACCCCGGCTGCCTTGAACTTCGCAGTAGAACTCCAAGCTAAGGTCCGCTTAGAGTGGGGGTGGCAGCGGCAGTCCCCTATGCACTGGGGTGCTCAGCGTTGCCCTGAATGAGCAGCCATCTCTCCCTGGGTCTTTCACAGCTTTGAGTCTGGGGTCGTCTGACCTAGCACCTGAACCCCACTTAGGGAGGTGCAGAGTGTCAGCATCTGACTTGGGATATGGGTTATGCCAAACCAGGGGCACCAGTGGCTTCTGGGAAATGCTGCTCCTGTGTTTTGGTGCTGTGTATTCCTGTCCGTGTCTGTGAAGACGGGGAGAAATACACCACCACCACCACTCAGAGCTAGGCTGCCCGGCACTGGAGGGAGGGCATGTGGCAAGTTCTGCAGTCTTTTTAGAAGGGGGTGGGGAGGCTTCGTGTGTAACTGTTGGGGACCTCTAATCCACTGACATCTGTCCACCATCCCATTTCTGGAGCAGCACAGTGGGAACCTTATACAAATGCAAACTGTTGTCTTTGTACTCCTTTGTCATTATTATCAGGGCTGTTTCTACAGTTTCCTCTCTTGGGCTCTCCAGAGTGTTGCCCCAGGCCCTACTCTGAGGACAGCCTCTTCATGGATCTCTGGGACTGAATTCCACCTGGCTGGTCAGTTCTGTAAGAAGTCCAGAGAGAAATCATTTCAAGAGTTATGCAGGAACCTCCACATATAGCTGAAGGGTACTGCCAGGCCTCTATGGCTAACTTTGCCCAGACTTCAGAACAGGGACAGGTTGCTTCTCTGCAGTGTTCCATGCCTGTGGGTCCAGCTCCTGCCCAATTGGCAATGGGCCTGCCTTGTCCTCCAACTTGTTATTCTAGCTTGATTAGCAGCAAACCCCTGACATCAATTGTAACTCTGGATGACCTAATCAATTTATGTAATAGGGAAATGATAACTTCCCTGCACATAGGTGTGGGTCTTTTAGGAAATTCACCCTGTGATGAATGTGACTTTTACCCACTGAATAAATATTTAAGCTACTGATTGCCAGCTGGCTAGCTTCACAGCCTTTACCCCCCACCCAGAGCTACAGCAGCAGCCTCCTGAAGATAGTGCTCACGACTCCAGATTCTGCTTGCTAGGTCCATCCTGACTGCCTGGCAGTCACTGCTGTGTCTAAACCAAAGTCTTTAATGGCTCCCCCCAAACTGTAAAAGTTTAATCTTTAAACCTCAGGCCTCCATTCAAACTCTTAATGAAATGATTCCCAGTAAATCATTCCAGTCTTGCCTACAACCTTACCTATTTCTGAACTTATTCCATTTCCACCCAACCACCATGCCTTTGCTTGGTGCTACCGGCCTGTCTTAATTATTTTTCTCATGGCCGAGACAAAATACCCAATAACCAAAGTTAACAGAGGAAAGGTTGATTTAGCTTACAGTTTATAGAGGTTTCAGTCCATAATCATCTGGCTCCAAGATAGAGTAGCATCACAGAAGAGAGATAATTCACGATAGGAAGAAGGTAGCAAAGCAACAGGGGATGACCACATTTCTTTCTATCCCTTATATCTTATCTAGGCTAGTAGGGCAGGTAACACCTGTAGCCTTAATCCTTGTGCCCTCAATCATCGCACTGTACCTTGAGTCAATCCCAGTATCACATACTCCAGATCCACCCACCTCTGAAAAAGCCCCACCTAGGACTGCATAGGGCTTTGAAGGCACATCTAGATACAAGCTATAACAGGTCCTTATGGGAAGGTCATCTTTCTCTTCCGGTTCTTCAATTCTTTCTCCACTCCTTTCTCCTCTGGTTCTTCATATATGCATGTCAACCCAGGTTACA
This sequence comes from Hydrochoerus hydrochaeris, assembly GCA_004027455.1. Lineage (NCBI taxonomy): Eukaryota > Metazoa > Chordata > Mammalia > Rodentia > Hydrochaeridae > Hydrochoerus > Hydrochoerus hydrochaeris. The sequence goes on along the minus strand of PVLA01005748.1, from coordinate 33,985 downwards.
CTATTTCTAGAAAACTTTTTCTTTGTGAGGTATTTTAACTGAATAACTTTGATGCCATCATTTCAACCCCAGGCTTTTTAAATCTGCCATGCACTAGCTTCTCTGTCTCTGTCTCTGTCTCTGTCTCACTGCCTTTCTGTCAATGCAGGAATATTATCCAGGAAATGAGCATCCACGCAGAACTTGCAATCTGTGCAAGGAAGCAAAAGAGCAAACAGGTTTGTTGACTGGTGGATGGGACAATGAGATGCAGTGCGTCTGTGCAGCCAAGTATTTAGCTGTAGAAAGGAGTGCAGTGCTGTTACATGCAGCAGTGCACAAGAATCTTGAACTGTTTGAAGTGAAAGAAGCCAGTCACAGAAGGCCATATGGCATGTGATTTCATTTGAACAAGCCATCCAGAGCAGGGAAATTCAGAAGGATAGAAGGGACTTAGTAGCTGTGGAAGTTGAGGGAAAATGGGAATGATTGTCAGTGGGTATGGAGTTTCTTTTAAGGGTGATAAAAATGTTTTGAAGTTGGCCGTGGTGATGATCGTACAGCTCATAAATAAGCTATAAAAAGTGTTAAGTTGTATATTTTTTGTCTTGTTGTTTTGTTGAGAAGGATCTCAATATGTAGTTCAGTTTGGCCTTGAACTCACCATATACCCAAGTCTGACCTGAATTTAAGGGACTCCTCCTGCCACAGCCTCCCAAGTGCTGAGATTATAGGCATGCACTACCCCCCTGATTTCAAATGGTATACTTTAAATGGACTAAGTGTACAGAATGTGAACTACCTCTCAACAGAGCTGTTTAAAAAAGTATAAATGCAACAACTGGACAAATCTTTTATTTAAAAATAGAAATTGAAATAATCTCAAGGAAAATAATGTCTATAAATCAAGAATGAGGAAAAAGGGAACCAGTTTAGCCATGGTAAAGAGAAAATTGATTATTAAATTGGATTTGAATAAAGGACTTTGTTCCAGAAAATACTTTCTATTAAATCTTAATCTGCATTGGTAAATTTAAAAAAATTATGCATTCCAAATAGCAAATTCAAAATGTGCCAGGCACATTTTACCCCATCTTTTTTTTTTTTTTTTTGTAATGGGGATTGAACTCATGACCTTGCACTTACCAAGAAAGCACCTGAACTGCTGAGCTAAATCCTCGGCCTGATAGATTTAACACTGCTTTTTTTTTTTTTTTTTTTTTTTTTTGGTACTGGGGCTCGAACTCACAACTTCACACTTGCCAGACAAGCTCTTATGCCACTGAGCTAAATCCCCAGCCAGATACCTCTTAATTGCTGATTTTCTTCTCAGAACTCTTTTTCTGCTTACTGTCTGTCTCACTTGGTGGGAGTTGGCTGTGTAATAACTTTTTAAAATGTCTGGGGAAATTGATCATCTCTATCCTGTGGGAGGTCAATTTAGTTGCCTTCTTCACTGTACAAAATGCAGCAGCCCTCTTCCATTCTCTTGAAATTAAGGGTTTTGTAAGATGTTTTATGTTAAGTGATTTGGCAAGGGTTTTCCCACACCATGTTTCACAGAACTGGTGGCTGAGGAGGAGTGAACCACTTTTACCCAGGACCTTCTGGGGTGGAAGAGAAAGATGTCTGATCTAATTTGGGGCCAGGGAGTCTTGTTTAAGAAAAGCAGGAGTATGTGTGTGTGTGTGGCCATGGGGAAAAGTATTCCTCGAAGTGAAATTACCCTGAGGAAGAGGGAGTTTCATGAGGTTCAGGCTCAGCACAGGGCATGGGAGGGCCCATGTGCCCATATGCCCATCTCTCCAAACTGTATGGAGTTTGATGAAGCCTAAGCTTATGACCTGAGAAGAGGTCAACCTTGTTGTCTAAAGTGGAGCTTCACTGAGAAAGTGCATCTGAATAGTGACAAACACTGTCTAAATGGTGTGGTGTTGCTGGCCAGAGCATACACCTTGCTCCTTTTCTCTCCAATTGTTACTTAAAAGAGGGGGTTCTTTTAGATTGAATAAACCCCATAGAAAACATACCTCTGTTTCCTTATTAATCTTGTGTCTAGGTGTTTTATCCATTTTACGCGGTAATATTGACATCGCCAACTATTATAGACAGCTAAGTTAGGCAGTCAGACAGGACTGGGCCCTTGAGGGAGTCAGTACAGAATATAAGAATCCAACAAGACTGTGGCTGGAGGTGCATCTAAAGATTAAAGTCACAGTGGCTAGTTCACATGCTTCCCTTAGGGATAAACAGAAGTTTGAGATTGTTGGTATCACCCTTTTAAGATTTAACATTATCCCATTGGGGTGGGTCATCCTCTCCCATCCACTAAGACTAAAACTAAGACTAAGATTAAGACTAAGGGCACTAAGATTTAAGACTAAAACTGCTAAGACTAAAAACAAGACTAAAACAATAGATAATCTACCAATGTTAATAATGTCACCCATATGCCCTTGTCACCACTGGGTCAATATTATCTAAGCAACTATACTTGCAATCTTATTGGTTAATCATAATTTTGACTCATGTTTTACTTTCCTCATGATTTTGCTCTACAAAACTTCTTTTGAGGCATGGGCTCACTGGCCTCTCCTTTGGGACCCTCCTGTCCCTTAGGAGCTATTGCTATTCCCCATCCTTTTTCCCAACAAATTTTCCTACTCTTAACATTTGTTGTGCCTTAGAATTCATTCTTTGTCTTTGAGGAACACCAGCTCAGCATATCTGACATCTAGCATTTTCCTGTATTACAACTGCCATTGTGAGACTAGCTAGTCCTCTCCTCAAACCCATCAGTGTTTAACACATATATTGGGGGGGTATGTTGTTTGGTGCATATATAAATTTATAGTTTTTATAACCTCTTGATGAATTTACCCTTTTAGTCATGTAGAATATCCCTATTTTGTCTCCCATAAAAGTCTGTTTTGACTGAAAGCAGTAAAACTACCCCACACTCTGGGTTACTGCCTGTGAGGACTGCCTTTCCAACCCTTTCACCTTCAACCTACATGTGTTTTTGGATATTAAGCGACTCTTATAGAATACATGTAGTTGGGTTATGAGTCAGTTTGTCTTAAAACTCAACTTTTAAAATAATTCCTGGGTTGTTTGGCTATCTCCTGCTATGTTCTTTCTTTCTTTCTTTCTTTCTTTCTTTCTTTCTTTCTTTCTTTCTTTCATGTGCTGTGTTCAGATGTGGTGCAGGCTACCATGCAAACTCACCCATGATAGCATCCTGGTATATTTCTAAATAACTAATGAACAGACATTCATTGAGAACCTACCAGATGCAATGCAGCGTGTGAGGAATCCTGAGTGTGTATTTATGAGTGATGAATCCTGCTCTGTGAGAGAGATAAGATACACAGAAGATGCACAGTGCGTGCTGTGACATAATAGGCACAGTTGGCAGCTGACTGTATGCTGCTGATGGCTGGGGCAGAGCAGGAGCCCACAGTGGGGGCAGCAGCAGAGGAAGCCCGGGACTGCAGGCAAGAGCTGGTCTTGGGACAAAGGATGGGTGAGTCTGGGTGAACTGGAGGAGAGGGAACATCCCAGCCAGCAGAACTGTCCTAGGTGTAAGTGTGGAAGCGGAGAAAAGCACACTGTATTCAGGAACTGGGTAAGAGAGGAGAGGGAAGAGGCTCCCCTTTATTACTGTGACCTCACTGGCTAAACTCTCAGCCTCTCTGTATGCTTCAGCTGATGCAGTCACTGACCCTGTGAAGCCCAAAAGTGAGTGAGAAGCTGTGTACAGTCTGTTATCTCAGCCTTCCAGGAGGCTGAGGCAGGAGGATCACAGTGTTCCACCCCAGCCTGGGTAACTTAATGAGACCCTGTCTCAAAAATGTTCTAAAAAAAAAAAAGGCTGGTGATGTAGTTCAGTCCAAAGGCCCTGAGCTCCTTCCTCGGTACTGTAAAACAAAATAAAAACAAAACATCTTGTGAAAGGTGAAAGCCCATCTAATATAGGTGGGCTTGGGCTGGAGGAAACCAGTTCTCTGTCAGCATTTCAGTTTCCCACTGCCACAGGGTGAGGGGTTCAGCTGTGTCTGGGAGGACACATGGAACAAATTGGGGAGTGTGGAGAGTGGATGTGGGGGCCATGCTGTGAAAACCAACCTGTGCTCTGGTTTCCACGTCAGTCTCTGTGGATAATGAACAATGCAGTCTCTGTCACCGTGACTGTGGAAGATTAAGGAATCCACCAGTCATGTCCTGTTTACCAGGAGTTTAGACACAAAGACCCAGGGCGGGGGGAGGGGGGCACAAGGCTACTGGGGACCACTCTGGTATCCTGATCTTGGTCACAAAGCAGGGTTCCTTGGCTGAACAGCTCTGTGGAGCCCTCCTTTCCCACTTCAACTCATTCTGTACAGAGAATTGGGGGGTTTTGTTTGTTTGTTTGTTTGTGTGCATGTGGTTTTTTAAAAGACAGGGTCTGGCTATGCAGCTCAGGCAGGCCTTGAGCTTACTTTGTAGCCCAGGCTGGTCTCGAACTCACAACAATCCTCCTGCCTCAGCCTCTCAAGTGCTGGGATTACAGGTATGTGCCACCACGCCTGGCTGAGAAGTGGTTTTTAAATGTCGATTTCAACTCTTTCTTTTCTTAAAACCTGAACCAGGATGATGTTTCGTAGGCAAGGCTGTAATACATGTATTGATTTTGTCCCTGATGGATTTTACTATAACTTTTAAGATTTTTTAAGTATTATGTAATTAACTTAGAATAATTGGAAAATTCAGAAAAGCAAGAAACAACTAACCACTTCAAGTTCTATCCCATTATCTAGAGGTAATTACTGTATCAGTCATTTTAATGACTTCTCCCTGGCTGTTTGACTGGCTGTCTTTGTATCACATATCATTTATGTGATCTATCTATCTACACACACAAAATCTGAGTCTAAATTTATTTTCTTTTCTGCAATGTACAGAGCTGTGTCACCCTGACTGCCCTGAACTCCTGAGCACGAGCAGTTCTCCTGCCTGAGCCTCCCAGGTAGCTGCAAGTCCAAGCACGTGCCACCGTACCTAGCTACACACAAATTTGATTGGGTTAAAATTAAGGGATATTATGCAATTTATCAACTAGTGATTTCTTAGGGTTTTTTTTTATTATTCTATATTATTGCTACCCTTTTTTCTGTTTTGCTTTTTTTCTCTTTAAATAAAATTTTAAAAAAATAAAAAATAAAATAAAATTAAGGGATAAGTTGGATCCCTGGTACCAAAATTAAAAATAAAATTATGGGATATTTTCTTGCTATTTTAATTTTTTAAAAAATTTATTATACTGGCCCTGAATCAAGGCCAGCAGCTTCCTAATGCTGTTGGTTTCAAGCAGGAGCCTAGAGAGATGTCTTTCTGTGATCTGTTGGCCATTTCAGAACTTGAGCAGTGAAATGGTCAATTCATTAGAAAGAAACAGCTTACTACTACTACTACTAAAAAATTAACTTTCAGCCAGGTGTGGTGGCACAGGCCTGTGGCCCCAGTACTGGGAGGCTGAGGCAGGAGGATCGATGTGAGTTTGAGGCCAGCCTGGGCTACATAGCGAGACTTTGTCTCAAAAAACAAACAAATGGACTCCTCTCCCTGGTGAGCGGCTGTGAGCCTGGCAGTCTGCGGCAGCCCAGGGCGGGAGCCACCAGCGTCTCCTGAGACCTGGGGCGCCGGGAAACCAAACAACCACTCCCCTCCCTGTTTTGTTTAATTTCAACATACATGAAAGTATGGACAGCTATTTTGAAGAGAACGAGAGACACTATGACAGCCATTAGTGACTTCCCTATTGTCAGGTTTCGAAGACTTAAAACACCTTCCTCATTCTGTTCGGATCAGTTTTATACTATATTGTTTTGTATGAATTCTCTATATGAGAAGATATGGACAACTATTTGGAAGAAAACAAGAGACAATGTGATAGATAGTGAAGATCTCTGGTTGTCTAGCTTTGAAATTTATATCTCTTACATTGCTTTCTTATGTCCTGTTTTGTTCTGCTTTGTTGTGTTTAATTTTACCCCCTTTAAAATTAAAAAAAAATTATTATAGGCCATTCAGATCTATTGCAGTTCAAACACATGTGTTGAGCACCTGCCCCACACCAGCCTCTGTGTAAGGGACCTGGAGTCGCCCAGCCGGCTCTGTGCTCCCACTGCTTTCCCGGCAGGACACACATAGGAAGCAGTGCTTGTCTGCCGCCTGGCACCCTCCCCAAGCCACATCCAGAGGAGGCCGCGTTGGCCGGGCTGGCTGTGGTGTTTAGGCTCCTTCCTCTTCCTCTCTGCTGTCCTTCCTCATCCTCTTTTTATTCATTAAAATACCAGTAGATGTTGAGTTCGGCTTCTTAGTGAGACTCATTTCCAGCCAAGTCTGAGATGCCTGTTACATTTGGGCATCAATTGGCTTAATATAAAAACCCCACTTTCCAGCCTCCCTCAGAGTTAGATGATTTTTTTGATATGTACTAAGCCTGCAATCAACCCCTGGGCTACACCCTCTTCCTCGAGGTGAGACTGTATTTTTAAATTCTAATAAACTAACGGGAGATTTCCAGAAGTAATGCATAAAGGAAGTTAAATTCCACTGGGGCAGCGGTAGGAGGCAGGGTTGAGGAGGTTTCTACTTGTACCGGTTCTCTTTACTCAGTCCTGCTTCCTAGACCCAAGTGTGAGGGCTGGGGCTCCGGCTGCCATCTTGAATCATGAGTAGAGGTTTGGAAATAATATGTGAGGTCACAGTGTAGAGAAGCAAATGATAAATTACTTCTTTTATAGGGAAAAATTAACCTTGATGTATTGACCCACTGTTGTCCAGTCTTTTTTATTAGTTACTATTCTGAATGTTCTAAGTTTCTGATGTAGGAGTCGAAAACTTAAATCCAACAGGCCTACCTGCTTTATTTGCTTGAAGTTTTCCCTCTCATGGCCCAATCTCCTAGGTGAGCTCAGTTTTCTTGTTTGATCTTCCTGTGGTTTTATAGCCCCTTGATTCCTCCATATTCTTGCAATCAGAAGAGGTGAAATGTTGTTGATTTATTTTAAACTAAAATAGTAGGCTATCAGAACCAAGAGCAAACACAAAGTCCAGGAGGAAGGCGAGGGAGAGAGATGCGTTGGGATTGCTGTTATGGATTAAAAACTGGTGGTCAACTTAACACCAGTGGAATTAAATCACCATGGTGCTGAGGGTAGATGTTTCGCTTGAGGCAAGTTGCCAGCATAAACAGAGATGTGGAGAAGGAGAAGGTTAATGCGTTGAGGCACATTGATGTGCTGCAGCATTAAGGCATTGAGGTACTGTGGCATTGTGGGTTCTCCTACGTGTTGCTGCTTGAGCCGTTGATTCTCCTGGAGGGGCTCTGGTCCTCACATCGAGCATTGCTTACTGGCACTGGAGGGGAAGATGTGTGCTGCTTGGTCTCCAGGATGAACTCATCACGCTGGCTTCCTGGCATGTACTCGACTGTGCTTATCATTGGAGGAGCTCGAGGGCTCCCTGTCGCTGAGGATGGCTGTGGTGTTTTTCTGGACAGCCCTGGTCTTTGTTGTGAGTGTGACTTCTCGGCTCCAGTGTAGAACCCTCAACCTACCAGCACAGCTCCTTCACCCCGCTGGCATGGACTTTCTAGTTTCTACCGCTGACCTTTGGGCCTTCCCAGCGCGGATCTATAAAAGGAACTGGCGTGAGTGCTCCTTGTGGGCTCTAGACCTCCAGTTGGACTCGTGGGAGGCATTGTCATGAGCTCTGGATCTTCATCTGGACTCACGTGGGCCATTGCTGTGGGATTCAGGCCTTTGGATGAATGTTCTATGTCTTTAGTGATGTGGACAGATTTCCTGCACTTTCTTGTGTTAACTCTGGGTGACCATCATAAAATAATATTATAAACTCCATGTCCTGATTCTGATTGTTCTCCTCACAACCCCTGACTACAATTGCCTTAGCTAATATCTCATTGTTAGAACAAGTTGGAGGTCTGAAGATATAGGACTGGTATTGTCTTGGGGTTTTTTTAAATTTTTATTTTTTTAGAGCGTAGGGCATCTGTTTTCGATGGGGAAGTTTTAGAAAGGGGTGAGGCCCAAAGGAGAAGGAGGGAAAGCTGCCGCTGCAGAGCGGACAGAGACCGTGGAAGCAGCTGTTCTTAGAAGCAAACTGTGTTTGCATGATCAGCATGGCTGTGGGTTAGGGAGCCTGTGCAAAGACGAGATGTGTTCATTAGACATTAATTAACACTTCCAGGCCAAGGACAGATCATAGCACGGAACATCAAGTTAAAGACTGGAGAGGGAAACTGGGGCTATTGTTCTCCTGGGTTATAGCCCAGAGATGAGCCTTGAGACTGGGGAAATTTGAGGACTGCAGGGTGTGTGTGTGTGTGTGTGTGTGTGTGTGTGTGTGTGTGTCTGTAGGGTGAGGATTGTGGAGGCAGAAGTGGGATTGGAGGGAAAGAGCCTTAGGGATGCTTTTCCAAGCGTCCTGTAGCTCAGTGGAGTTTCCAGGGGTGCTACTTGAGGACAGAAGGTCTGCTAGGATGCTGAGCATAGAATGCAGTCCATGGCCCCCTCCCCCTGCTTTAACCTATGTTTCCATACCTTTTCTGTGTCCCATCACTGTGCTATTAAGGAATCAAGCATATTAGAAATTGATTATTTGCTTCTGGGAATCAGACCCCACCCCTTGTGCATGTAAGGCAAGCACTTCCCCGCTGAGCTACAGACCCAGGCTTTGTGTTATGTTGTTGGAAACCTCAGACTTGTGATCCTCCTGTCTCAGCTTCCCAAGTAGGTAGAATTACTACCATGCCAGGCTTAAATTGCCTTTGTTTTAATGACTGGATCAGAGAGAGGGTAGGAGTGTCATCAGTGGCAGCTGGATTCACAGTAAGGACACCAAGGTCCAGAGGCACAATCAGAGGCAGCAACCCCACTGCTCATTTGCGGTCTCCACCTAACCAGGTGTCCACTGAGTGGGAGGTATGGCTTGGAGAGGATTGACCTCCTACATCCTGGCTCCCTGGAACACTTACTGACCATGCAGGCCCCGGCTACCATCCTCAGCAAATTGCTCCCTGGTTTTAGATCAAGTGCAGGAGAATCCTCAGGTTGGAGAGATGAGGGAGGAGGAAGAGGGAGACCGAAGGACCAACTCCAGAAAGGTAAAAAAAGTGAAATCTTTCCAAGCGTGTGGAACAGGAAGGAAAGTGCTAAATGAATTATCTGTTTAACACAGTTACAGTCTGGGAGGTGTTTGCTCATTGTGCCCCCATTGTGTTAAATATAAAAAGTGTAGCACCCTGCAACCAGAGGGCAAGGCGCCAGCCAAGCACCAGCTGGCACATCCTGGGAGCTGTGGCTGCCTGTGGCATTCTTTAGAAGCAGATTTCACCAGGAGAAAGGCTGGCGCTGAGCTGGGGCAGGGGCAGAGACAGTGCCTTGGCTCCAGCAGCTATCTTTCCACTGCCCTCAACAGAAGCAACTCTCAGAGGGCCCTTGGCTTGCTGGGAAGAATCCGGCTTTGCTCCTGTTTCCAACAAGTAGGACGGGACAGTGACCACATACAGGATGTGGATGTAAGATGGACTCGGTCCCCTTTTCCCTTCACAGTGCAATAATGACACAAATAACTTGTGATGGCAGCACTGGAGGAAGACCCCAGGTTCTGGGGAGATCCAGGCAGAGAGGCCTGATCCAGGAGGGCATTGGCCAGGGGGAGGGTGAATGAGGGCAGAGGGGGCCTTGGCAGGAGGCAGAATGAAGGAGACCGTGGCAAATGGGTGGGATGGGCAGAGGCCTGGCCCTGCAGGCTTTGGAAACCCATGGGGACCCTAAGAAGAAGGGAAGCCGTTGTGTTCTGAGCAGAGGGCACTGTGCTCTCCTGAGGTCTCCTTACCTCAGGTCCGGAGCCCTGTTACCCTGTCCTGTGTCTGCCCCATCTAGTTTGGTGCACAACTCCTGTCTGCTCCACCTTTGACATTCCTCCCACCTGGACTTTGCTGCTGCCTGAGCCCGAGTTCTGGCCTTCCCTGCCCTGGGCCTCTGTGTCCTGTTCCTCCACGTTAGTCTTCTATTTGTCACCAGGAACCGGGGGAGGAAGGAACGGGAAGGTACAACTTTCTCCCTGGTACTGTGGAATGTTCTGGGGTTAGACAGTGGTCAGGACTGTGCAGCGTTACAAATATACTACAAAAGACTGAACTGTATACTTTATAATAATTTAAACACTGGCTTCCATGTTATACGGATTTTATCTCAATATTTTTATAAAAGAAATGTTAAATGCAGTGTATGGAGGCCAAGCATGGTGGTGCCCACCTGTAATCCTAGCTGTTCAGTTGGCTGAGGTAGAGGGACCATGAATTTGAGGCCAGCTGGTTAACATTGTAAGACTCTGTAAATAATAAAATAAAATAAGACAAGATAAAATAAAAACCCATTGATTTGGATTGAGCTCCCACACTAGGGCCCAGTAAACCAAAATGGAGTCACACATGCTAAAGTTTCATATCACCAAACTGAGGGGGTCTCTAGACCTGTGTGTACCGTGGGCTGCACCCCCACCCCCCACCTCCCACCTTGCCAGAGATCACACTCGAACTTGGGCCTGCAAGACGGAACCAATGGGGAGAGAATGCAGCCTTAGGAGGTGGAGACAAAAACAGCTTCTCGCTGCCCTTTGCGCTCCTGGACTCCTAGGTTCACCAGGAAAAGCCCTTGGGGACAGGGAGAGGAAGCTGTGACCTGCTCTCCCCATCCCTGGCCTGAGGGGCCCTAGGGGCTCTTCTGACCTGTTGTCCTTCCTGCTGGTGAGGGGAGGAGCTGGGAGCTTGTCCGGTGTCCACACTGAAGCTGCCACTGTGGCCACTTAAGGAGCAAATGACAAAGCTGAGCTCCAGTTTCTGAAGTTGTCATGGAAACTTCCCCTCTTCAGCCCCAGAGACCTATGAAACCCCTTCTTCACCCCAAGATGTTCCAGAACATCCTGTGACCGGAGAATGCTCAGATGATAAGTTTAAGACCCGATAGAGAACAGTGGAGTTTGGCCAGGAGTGGTGGCGCGCGCCCGTAATCCCGGCACTCAGGAGGCTGAGGCAGGAGAAGGGCAGCAAACTGCACAGTGAGACCCTGTTTAAAAAAGAAAGAATGTCAAAGAAAACCATAGAGATGGAAAGCCAGTTAATTTTGAAAACTTTTGTAACTACCTTACTGTAGTTTAATAAGAAATCTACTCATCCTACACAGAGGGTTTCAGTAACACTGTGGGCAAGTTATGTCAGTAATTTATTGTAAACTAACATTTTTTGGAGTATACACTATATGGCATGCACAACTTGAAGGGAAAATTACTGTTTAGTTTCTACAATAACTCTAAGTAGATAACGCTGTCTTTCCCATTTAACAAATGGAGGCAGAGAGAGGCTGGGTGATTTGCCCAGGTTACACAGAAAATGGAAAATGGCAGAGCTGAAACCCAGGCAGCCTGGCTCTGGCGTCAGTTCAAAAGTGGAGCCCACCTGATGCAACGTGCTGAGACCAGCAAATCACTGAACGTGCAGTTGGTGCTGAAACTGAGGCAGGAGGCTGCAGCCCACAGAGACAGAGCTGCGTGTGGTAGGATTTTCCAGAAGGAAGAGTTGCTGTGCATTTGTTGTGTGTTTTGCAGGCTAGGGATGGAACCCAGGGCCCCTTCCATCCTAACCAAGGGCATGACCACCGAGCTGCCTCCCCAGCCCTGTTAATTTCTCTTTGCAACTGGCTGGTGCCCTGGAGAGGAAACAGTCTTAAATAGACCACTCTCCTGCTGGGGCTGGTGCTGGCAGGAGATTTCAGGAGGCAAGGGCAGCCCTCCATTGGGTACAGCTCCCAAGACGGCTCATCACTGACCTTTGTCCTTCCCCAGGATGCTAGTCACCTGGTCCTCTATGGGGACATGCTGTTTCTTAGGGTTAGTTAGACCTTGCCAGGAAGTAGGTGAGGGCTTCTTTAGCTCTCTGGTGTGAGACCAGTCCTGATTCTTTGAAGAGAGTGTTGGAAGCTGAACACACTGATACACACCTGTAATCCCAGCCCTTGAGAGGCGGAGGCAGTGGGAGCTTACAAGTTTGAGGCTAGCAGTCTGGGCTGCATAGAAGTTCAGTACCAGCCTGAAGTATGTATTGAGATCATATTTTAAAAACAAACCACAGAGTATGAGATACAGTTCAGTGGCACAGCACCTGCCTGGCAAGCACGAGGTCCTGGGTTCCATTCCTTGTACCAAAACAAAACAAATCAAAACCGCACATTCAGAATATAAGTAGCATCTTGGCTGACTTGTGCCTGGACAAAGGGCCTGGTACCCACATTTTTCCATGCACCCCACTCCCACCTCTTCACTTTCTGAGTCCAGTCATCCTTCATCCCCACCCAGAGTCTGAGGGAGGAAGGATCCTTGAGACAGGGCCCCTGACCCCAGAGGACACAGACCTTTGGGAATGACCGCATGCTGCCAGCCAAATTCCTCAGTCAGCCCACTGCTGTCTGCATTTGGGCTCTGGCAATCCTAACTGTGCTGCACAAGGGCTGGGGGACACGTCCTGATGGGCTGTGGAAGGGGGTCCACGAGAGCTGGGCTTGGGTCACCATGGCACCGCGGGAGGAAGGAGAAGATTCTCTGCTCTACCTCTGTCTCTATCTGTCCCTGTCCCTACCCTTGCCCCTGCCCTCCACCCTTGCCTTCCCTTCATCTCTCTCCAGCTCTATTTAGCTCTAGTCTTCTGGTTTAAAATTCATTATTCATCTTCAAAATAAAATTCCAGGGAGTAGGCTTGTCATGGCATGGCAAGGGCTGCAAGATGGTTGGAGGGGAGAGAATCGGGAAGGTACAAGCAGTTGGCAGAGCTGTCAGTGTCCTGCCTGTGTTTTCTAAGCTGAAATCTAGATACATAGTCTGACCCACGGGGGGTACTGGGGTGGGGTGCTGGGAAAGAGCACTATTTCAGGGCACCCGAGTTCTGTCACCAAGTCTACACCCTTCCCCACATGCTGTGCCCTCCAGAATGTCCAGTATAAGGACAGGAAGAAGAGACATTGTCCTTTCCAGGGTCCTGGAGGGGGCATTGGTGAGCGCTGCCCACCTGGGCTCGCTGCCTGGGGGGACACCTCCTCCCCACCTCATCCCTCTAGCTTGGGTGGGGTAGGTCCTGGGATTCGTGGTCCACCTCTTGCCACTTGATGGGCCAAGACCCCACCGGCCAGTCTGCAAGTTGCCATCTGCTTGGCCTCAGGGACTGGTTCAGGTGAATGTGACTCAATTGTAGGGTTTTGATGGCTCTCAAGGGAAAAGTGGTGCTGCCATTCAGTAGGTTCATCGGCCCTGGGACCCTGGGACGAGGCAGCGTGCGGCCAAGCCTCCTGAAGAGAAGCAGAACCGTGAAGGGGCGGGGCACTGAGTACTCAGCCTCCGAGGGCCCAGATTTCTTGCTTGTGTGAGTCCACAGATTCTCTATTAAGTTAACCATTAGAAAGAGAATGAATCAGTGACACTTAACGCAGTCAGAATGTTGTGGGCATCGTGTCCGCCTGGTTCTGAAGCACTCCCCACCTCTCCAGTGCGACACTTGGTACTGTTTCTATAAATGCTGAGTACCAGAACGTGACCCTTGGTGGCTGGCTTCTTTCACCAGCGTGGTGTTCAGAAGCTTGGTACACAGTAGCACAGGTCTGTACTTCGTTCTTGTGTATGACTGATGCTCTTGCCCTATACATAGAGTGCATTTTGCTTATCTGACTGTGTGATGGGGTATCTGGTTATTTCTGCCTTTTGGCTCCCATGAAAAGGGCCATTCTGAGCATTTCTGTGCAAGTACTCCTTTGAACACCTGTTTTTGGTTCTTTTGGACTCTTCCCTAGAAATAGAAGTGCTGGGCCGTGCCATAATTTCACGTTCAAGAGTCTGAAGAACTGCCAGCCTCTTTTCCACAGTGGCTGAGCACAAATTCCTTTTTTATTGTCCCATTTGACTCAACAATGCCTGCTCTGTGCCAAAGCTGCACCTTTACTGCCCCAGAACCTCCAGCCGAATGCGTTTCAATAGATGGTTTGGAATAGTTCCTGGGCTAGTCAGTAGTGGTGTGGTCCATCTCCCCTGAGTGACCCTGGCTCAGGAGTCACATCCCAGAGTAGCCTTTTCTTCAGCAGCCTCCCCGAGAGCCAGACTGAGAGGTTGCAGGCTGCCTGGGGCTGAGCTTTAGTTGAGGACAAGGCTGTGGGATGACATCTTTCCACAGACCCAGCCTCGGGGGCTGAGCTGGCACAGTGACAGCTACTACTCATCACAGGCTGTGGGAATCCGGGCAGAGGTGCCATGGTCTGAATGTACGAGTCCCCCTAAAATTCATGCGTTGAAATCCTAGCCCTCGTGGGGATGGTATGAGGAGGGGTCTTTGGGAGATCCTGGGATCATGAGGGTGGGTCCCATCTGAATGAGTTTAGTTCCTCGCAAGGGGTCTCAGAGAGCTACCCAGCCTCTCCCACTGTGTGAGACACAGGGAGGTGTCACCTATGAAACACAGCCCTCACCAGATGCTGGCCATTCCGGCTTGTGGACCTCCCAGCCTCCAGAACTGTAACCATGTCTGCTGTTTATAAGCACCCAGTTCATAGTACTTCGTTACTGTGATTGAGTAAACTGAGACACTGAGCACCCATGCAGAGAGCCGAATCAGGGCCCGGACACTGGGGGTTCACCTGCCCAGCATGTGACCGTGAGCAAGTCTCTTCCTGTCACCGGGGCTCAGTTTCCCAAGTGTTAAATAATCAGGGCCTCTTAAATGACCACACTGAGTCTCCTGGGTGCCTCTGATTTGACCTTAGCTCCCAAGCTCTAAGCCCCCCTCCCAAATCTTCACAAAAGTCTAGGATCTTGCAGCTGGCGGAGCCCAGGGGATAATGCAGGTCACCTGCGTGGACGCCTTTTGCAGGTCTCATGCACACTGCTGGTTTCACCAGCTGAATGCTCTCATGGGCCCTGGGGTCCTCCTGCAGTGAGTACACATTGCCTCCAGTGATGACAGCTGTCATGCAGCCGGCTCCCTGCATGCTAAGTACCACCTGGGAATGCCTCTCCTTAACATTTGGGTCTCTGAATCAGGCGTTCACTTTGCTTTGTGACGTGTCTAACTGCTTTTGGTGTGCAGTGTGTATAAATGCATTCCCTGTGCCGAAAACGTGAGAGTAAATTATTTTGTTATTGTAGTTATTATTATTATTGCCCCACTCTTGCTAATCCAAGAATTACAGAGATGAGTTTCAAGATATGATTGTGATTTCAAGAGGAGTTTCAGTGTCTAAACACTTTGCATTTCCTTGCAGGAAACCTAATGTTCTTGAACTGGTATTTAATTCATTTTTTGGCTTTTGTTTTGAGGCTAGAGTGGGAGGGGAGGTGGGAGAGGTCTTTCTGTGTTGCCCAGCCTTGAATTTGCCATCCTCCTGCCTCAATCCCTCAATTCCAAGTATATGCTAGAGATTACAGGCATGTGCCACTACACTTAGCTTTTGAAATGGTATTTTTAGTTGATTGACTGGTTGATTGATTGATGACTGACTGATTGATTATGGCACTGGGGCTGGAACCCAGGGCGTCACACATGCAGGCAGGTGAGGTACCACTGAGCCACACCACCAGCCCTGAGTTGATATTTGAAGTATGACATGATAGAGGCCAGTGTTGACCTCCCTCTCTAGGGAGTAGAGACAGCCTGTGGTTTGTAGAATGTTCTATACACGTCACCGACCCTTGTTTTTCTAAGAGCCGGCAAACCGTCCTGTTAAAGGGTGGTTCTGTGTAATTCTGCAGAGTCTGCACCCATCACGGGGTGTCGTCTCAAGCAGCCAAGATAACCATGGCTTCTGCCGGGGTGAGGGCTTTGTCCAGGCAGCCCTGAGGGCACCCAGGTAAGCAAGGGCAGGCAGCGAAGGGTGACACAGTGGCCCTCCTGCTCTGCAAGGGCTGTGGGAGTCACCGAGGGTGTGCAGGGGTAGATGAGGGTGGGGCAGGGGCAGACCCCTAAGAAGTGCCTCACCCTGAGATTGGGGTCTAAGGAAGGTTCTCCAGGACCCAGACCCTGAGGGTTTGTGCCGTGTGGGTCACTTTGTCAGGCAGGTTCTCTTGGGCTCTCCTCTCTAAGCTGGGACAAGGGATGATTTTCTCCGTGGAAGGTGACAAACAGCAGCACCCAATGTCCTCTAAAAGGTCCTCTAAAACCCTTACCAGACACTGGTGTGTGAGGAGTGGGGATGTACAGGAGCCCTCAGCCTTGGGGCCGCTGTCTGCTCCGTGCAGGGAGTGGGCACTTGGGATCCTCTGCCCATCAGCCCTGGGACCATGTCCTGTACTAAGGGGAAAGGGCAGGTGCAGGTTTCTTCTTGTCCCTGCCCCGAGCCAGGCTCTGCGCTGGGCACCTCCATGCTGTGGCCCTTGGCAGAGGCAAGACAAATGGCTGCCTCTGAGGCTTATGTAAGACTGGGAAGAGATGCCAGTGCCGTGCTGTGTGTGACTCTCGGCCTGAGATCGTTCATTAGCAGTTCTCACTGTGAACTTCAATGAGTTTGAATGCATATGTTTACAGAGAGGAGAGTGTCACACCTGAAGGCCCTGCCCTTCTACACTGCGGGATGATAGAGGAGCCCGGCACTGAGCAGGGACCATGAATTTGAGGCCAGCCCAGGCTACCAAGTGAGACCCTGTCAAAAAAAAGAAAGAAAGAAAGAAAAAGGCCCCCCGTGGGGGGTGGCCCAGCCCCGTCCTGCAGCCTGCAGTGCGGTGGAGTAGAGGAGGGAGCCATACGGAAGCCCGTGGTCCCACAGCCTTGCAAGGAGCATGCAGGGCCAGGGCCAGGTGTGCTGTGTGTGAGTGGCCGCGGTGAGTTTTAATTCAATGCAGCCCGTCTGACTTGCTGAATCAGTGTTGGGCCAACACAGCGCTCCCCTGGGAGGAGAGGTGTTTGTTATAAATAGAAGGCATTATCAGCCGAGGCGTCCCAGCTCAGTGCAGCTCAGGCGCAGCCAGAACCCCGGCCTCGGGCTGCAGAGCTGCCGACCAGCTCTGGCTCAGCTCTCTTCTTCTCATCCCAGGAGGAGCCCCACTTGCTCCGGGGTGACTGGAGCAAGCCCATGTCCTCTCTGGCCTGTAGCCCTTCACTGCCTGGATGAAGGGGGCGCCCCACCCCCCCGCTGAGCACCCTCACAGGATCTCACCCACACTGGGAAAATCACAGAAGAGGGGGCCACTGCCTGTGCCCACCCCTCTCCTCTGAGCAAGAGTTGTTCCTTTCCTGATACAGCTGTGTTGAGACACAATTCACACGATGTACGCTTCACCCCTGGTTAAAATGTATGATTCAGTGGTTTTTAGGATGCGCAGAGAAGCAGCCATCGCCGCATGACAAAACATTTTCTTTGCCCGCAAAGGGACCACCACTTCTTTAACTGTTACCTCTGCTTCTCCCCCTTGACACCCCCAGCTGGGAGCCACAGCTATAGCTCCTTCCCCGTTGAGTCTTATTCCAGACATTTCATAAGCATGTGTTCTGTCTTGTTTTGCTTGTTTGTTTTTCGGGACAGGGTCTTTCTGTGTAGTGGAGGCTGTCTTGGAACTTGCTCTGTAGCCCCAGCTGGCCTTGAACTTGGGAGCCTCCGGCTTCAGCTTCCCGGGTGCTGGGATTACAGGTGTGTGCCACCGTGCCTGGCTGAATATGTGTGCTTTGGTGACCGGCTTCTCTCACTGGACGTGCCGTTTGTGACGGTCACACGTGTTCTGGCGCCACAGTGCCATCACGGCTCCGCTCCTGTTTCTGGCCAAGTGCTGTGTCCTGTTGCCTCTGTGCTGTTTATCCTTTCACCAGTTGATGGCCCTTGGGTTGCTTATTCCTCGGCGGTTGTGCACACACTTCTATGTGGACAAATGCTCCCATTTTTCTTGGGAATACGGCAGGGAGTGGGATTGTTAGCTCACTTCCTAACTGAGTTCAGTCGTTTGAGGAGCTGTGTCTTGTTCTTAACAGCCGTGATCAAACAGCTACTGCTAACTGGGGGTCTGTGAAGCCGCCATTCTACACGTGCTTGTGTAGCTCTGTGACTGGTCTGGCAGCGGGGACACTGCGATGAGTGGCATCAGGAAGCTCGGGACTTTGCCACTCTGAAGACGTTGGCTTCTGTCCTGAATGCAGGAGCCTGTGTTTTCCTCACAGGTTTATGGACAAATAACAAAGAAAATGCATACAAAGCTTACAGTTCCGTGCGTGTTGGCGTGTGTGTGTACATCTGTGACACCATCGCTCTCCCCAGTTTCCTTGTGCCCATTCGTGATCCCTGCTGCTGCCCTCTCTCCCTCCCTCCCTTCAGGAAGCCACTGACCAAACTTCGGGTGGGTAGTGTTTGTTAAAATGACACAGTATTTACTCTTAGTGTGGCTTCTTTTTAAAATTATTATTTATTAAATAACCTGGCAGGTTCTCTGCTGATACCAAACAGGGGTCCTACAGTGTAGCCCAGTTCTGATACTAACTAGATGAACTGCCCAGGTTTTTACACTTTTTTCAGAGGACATACTAGGGATTGAATCCTGGGCCATTGCACTGAGCCACATCCTCAGTCCTTTTTTTATTTTTTATTTTGAGAGAGGGCCTCACTAAGTCACTAGGGTTCTCCAGGGTGAGCTCAAACTTGTGATCCTCTTGCCTCAGTGTCCCAAAGTGTGGGATTACAGATGTGTGCCACTGCCATACCTAGAGGGGTGTGTGTGTGTGTGTGTGTGTTTGTGTTTTGAAACAGAGTCTCACCGTGTAGCTCAGGAGGGCATCAAACTCTCCATCTTTCCGTCTCGGTCTCCTGAGTACTGGGATTATGAGTGTGCATCACCATGCCTGACTCAGTATGGCCTCTTTAATTTGGCATAATTATTTTGAGGTTCATCCACATCATTGCTTGTTTTAATAGTTCATTCTGTGCTGGGCATGGTGGTGCACACCTGTAATCCCAGCACTCAGTCCGGTGTGAATTTGTATCAGGAAGCTGAGGGGTCTGCGCTGGAAGCCTGCAGACAGATGTCCAAGGCAGTGGTGAAGACTGAGCTCCTCCCAAGAAACAGAAATGATACTTCCTCCCTTCTCTATTTATTCCATCAGGCTACCAGCCTGTTGGTTGGTGCCACCCATACCAAGGCTGGTTCTCCCATCTCCGTCACTCAGCCACACCCAGAACGATGCAAAGGCGGTCGGCGGGCTCTTACCTGTCACACTGACTGTCCAAAGCTAGTGCAGGCCACACCGGGTAAAGGCGCAGGCCGTAACACACCCCCGTGCCAGAGGCCCAATTGCAGCTTCCACCTGGCTCTCTGACCAGCCAGCTTGTTACCACACCAGCCCTATTCTTTCCATCTCACAGGCTGCTAATCCCTAAAATGAGTTTTGCAAAACTCAAAGGTTTCATTCACAGAGAAGCCAAGGTTTCAGACTGCAGAGTGTGTTGAAATCTGCTTTCCCGAGAACAGGGTTAAGGACTGGTTGTGGGACACAGAAGCAGGAGACCAAAGACACAGTGGCTGGAGGAATGGAAAACTGAAGGAAGCAACAGTCTGCTCATGCACAGCCAAACCTCCTGCCTCTTCGTGGGGAGCACAGTCAGAAAATACGGAGGCCTTAGGATGACCTGGGCATGATTTCTGACCCTCCAACATCAAAGAAATCACCACAGGACATTGGCACATGCCAAAGTGGCAAAAGATTTGAGCTGGACAAAAGCTGCCTCTGCATTGCCAAGCAACACTGAGGTGGAGATATCACCTGCAGCAGGGCCATGGTAGCTCACATGAGGCAATGGAGGAGGCAGTACTTCTGGTCACTCTCTGGGCATCTGCCCCCCCATCTGCCTCTGTGTGTGCATGCTGGGAAACCCTTCAAACCCCAGTGCTTGTGGGTTATGGAGGCTCTAGCACATGGGCATGATTGACCAGGTCAGTGGCCAACAGGGACTGAACTCCTTCTCCAGCCCCTCTGCTGCCCAGAGGTCGTGCTGGGCTAGAAGTTCATCTCTAATCACCAGGCTGGTTCCTCCGGCTAACAGTACTCATCCTCCAAGAGTCATGTGTTAGCATCAGCTCAGGTGTATTGGGAAGAGGATTATTATCAGTAACAGTAAATGCCCCTATCAGCCTGGCCTCTCAGGAAGTTGCAGGGATTTTAGAAACTCAGTACCAGGAACAAGAAACAGAAACAAGTATCTGTTTCTCATTAGGTCACAAGTATGTGTTCTGCTCCAAGCCTTTATCGGATTCACAATTTGCAACTGTTATCTCCCGATCTGACTTGTCTTTTAATCCTTAGCAATATCTTTCAAACAGCAGACATTCTTAGTTTACTGAAGTCCAATACATCACTTCCTCTTTTTTGAAGCATGGTTTTTGGTGTTTATTTTTGAAGCAGTCTTGCTGTGTATCCCAGGCCGGCCTCGAATTTACCATATACCTTAGACTACCATGTCCCACAAACTCCTGATCCTCTTGCCTCAGCTTCTTGAGTGCTGGGATTACAGACAGGCACCACATTAGTGGGTCATGCTTTTGATGTTGTAGCTAAGAGAATTTTGCCTCCCTTGTGGCCATTAAGATTTAATCCTATATTCTTTTATGTTTTATAGTTATGCTCTGTAATCAGGTCGATGACCCATTTTATGTTGGAGTTTGTGCATGGTAAGATGCAGAAGATGCAAATTGAAGTACATTTTCTTTTCTTTTTCTCTTTCTTATTGTGCAGCCCGGGCTGGCCTTGAGCTCCGCCTCCCAAGTGCTGGGCTTTCTTACAGGTGTGCACAACCATGCCTGACTCAACTTCATTCTTCTGCAGCCGACATCCAGTTGTTCCAGCACCATTTGGTGACACGTCCTGTTTCTCCACTATGTTACCTTCACACCTTGTTGAAAATCAATTGTTCCTTTATGCGGGCTCTATTTCTGACCTTTATTCTCTTTCATTGATCTGTTTGTCTGTCTTTATACAAGTGCCACTCTGTTGCTTAGCTTTACAATCTGGAATTCAGCCAGTGTTCCTCCAACTTGATTCCTTCTCAAAGTTGTTTTAGTTCTTCCAGGTGGATTTTAGCATTGGCTTGTCAGTTTATACAGAAAAAGCATTGTGGGGTTTTAATGGGGATCACATGGACTCTACAGACCAATCTGGGGTTCACTGGCCTCTTAACGATCCCAATTCTTCTGAGCCATGAACACAGCCTGTCTCGAATTTGCTTAGATTTTCCTTAATTGCTCTCCATGTTTGCAGCATCCAGCTTGCAGGTCTTTGCAGGATATCTTTGTGTTCCCTAGAATAGAATAGATTGGATGGGCTCTAGGCCTGTTGCACAAGTGATTCTGACAGACAGAGCAAGGACTCTCTCCAGGGCCACTTGCCAGGGACACAAGGCAGTGATCAGTGCATAGTGTCAGCAGCTGCTGGCTTCCCCTGCCAGCGCACTGCCACCTGGGGATCCATGAGCCTGCTGGCTGCTGCCCCACAGACCTGCAGAGGAAGCCAAGCATGGTGGAGCATTGTGCTATCCCTGACCTGGCATCCAGCTCCATGGAAGCAGGGCAGGGCTGTAGACAAGGAGAACGATCTCTCCCTCGAGAATCCTAGGTTCATGGCTGAGGCACCTGAAAGAGGAGACGGGCCAGCAAGAGAAAGGTACACATGTGTATTTCGTACAAGTCCCACGTGACACAAGGAACGGCCTCACCCCACAAAACAGGGAAGCCTGGGTAGTTTTTGTGCTGTTTGATGAAAAGTAGAGACAGAAGTGCGATTGAATAAAGAAGCTTGATCCAGTGGTAATAAACGGGGTTAGATGCCTGTGTGACCCCATGTCTTCTGGGATGGGATGTTGCTTTCTTTTAGACCTGCTTTAGGGCCAGGTTGGAAAACGCACTGCTAGGTCCTGGGCACTTCTAGAGTCCTAATGGAGCTGAGAGCAGGCTGCCTGCTTCTGATTCTAGAAGTGCCAGGCAGTCACATTCTGGTGTATTGTGTCCCAAATGGCTCACCCGGCTCTGTGTACATCCTCCCTAACATTTGCTCATTGTCTCAGGTGTCCCTGGGTCACTTTCCTGGCCACCATCCTCAGTTTTTCCAGGAAAATGAGAAATAGATGAGAAATAACTGCACAAGTGTTGTGAGTGCCAAAAGCCAAGGAGTAATGGTGTCCAGGTAAGTCAAGGGGGAAGAACGTGTATGGATTATTCCACTGGGTATTTCTAAGACTGGTCTGTTTTCCTCAACTGTATCTTGTGCTGGGTTAAAGGTGTAGAAGCCAGGCTGGTCTCCCTGCCTCTAGACACTTATTTCCAAATCATTTCTGCACAGTGTGGGGTAGATTTATTCTCTCATGTCACAAGATTCATTGTACTGCTCTCCTGCTCACAGACCATCCGTGACTCCCCAGTATCCTCAGGATAAGTTCCAAACTCCTTGGCCTCGCATTTAAGAGATCCCCAAATCTGGCCCTTCTCTGTGTGCCCCAAATCGTCTGCTCCAGCCAGAGCGTCTTCCACTGGCCCAAGGATCCTCCGCCCTCTGAGTTGTGGCTCCTGTGTGCCCACTCCTGCCCCTCTCCACACCCACCTGCCCGCATCACGATGCTCCTTAAAGAGTAGTTCAAATCCCATTTTTTCTGCGAAGTCCTCCTGACAGCGATGCGTCACTTGGCCACCTTCTGTTCCCTTTAAAATACTTTTATCATACGTGTTTGTAGGACATAATGATTCCATTCACTGCGGGCAGTAGGTACATGTACATGACATCTTAATTCTTTTTGTTCCGTCCCCTCCTTCCCTCCATCTCTACAGCCATCTTCTGTTTCATAAATTTATTTTGTTTTGTTTTGTTTTTGCAGTACCGGAAATTGAACTCACAACCCTGCATTTGCCAGGTAGGCGCTTACGTCACTGAGCTAAATCCCCGGCCCAGTTTCATAAGTTAAATTAGAGGCTATGTGTATTTTTACTTTTGTCTTTTTGAGACAGAATTTCACTGTGCAGTTCAGGCTGGCCCTGAACTCATTTTGTAGCCCAGGCTGGCCTTGACCTTGCAGCTGTCCTCCTGTATCAGCCTTCCAGGCTCTGGGATCACAGGCATGTGCCACCAGACTGGACCCCAGGGGCTTTATTTTATAATTCACCTTCACTTTTATTAGTTCTATTAATTCTTTAGTAATTATTAGTTCTACTAGCTGTCTACTAGAGACAGACACAAATGCATGCCCCCATCCCAACACAAACAACACACTTCCACATTTTTGATTGGTTTAGAGAAGTTGGTTGCCTTGAAAGAGTCATTTCTAACTCAAACACCCAAAGCTAGAGCCCCCAGTGGCCCTCTTTGTAGAGACACCAAGAGCATGAGATATGCCCCATCCCATGGCAATTGAGTGTCAGGTAGAGCTGGGACACCTGCCTGAGTCCCTCCCATTCTTTGACTGCCCTGGAGGAAGAGGACTGAAATACAGAGAGGCCCCTTCATGCTCACACAAGAAAACCAAGAGCCCTTCCATTAAAAAAAAGATGGGAAGTGCACCTAGTATAAAATGTGCTATTTTAATCATTTTACAGTGAACAGTCCGGTGGCAGTCATCGCCACCATCTGGTTCCGAAACCCGTCCATCACCCCAGGAGCTAAACCGGTCCTGCTTAGCAGCCCCTGCCCATTACCCCTTCCCCGTCCCTTGTGACCACTGATCCGCTTCTCATTTCTGTGGATCTGCCAATTCTGGACACAGTAGAGGAAAGGGTGTAGGAAGCAGCAAAAGGTAATGTGGAGCCAGGGAGGAAGATGGACCTTCCCAGTCATGCCCCCAGTGACCCCCCTTATTCCCACTAGACCCCACCTTTTAACAGCAAGTCAGCTGTGAGTGCCCATAATCCACTCACCTTCCAAAGGTCCTGCCTATGATCCCTGAGGCTTTAGGGGTCTCTAGTTATAAATCATAACAATCCCGCTGCCCTCCCTAAAGCCTGTGTAGACAGGCAGACCAGGCCCACTGCCACCCTTCACTGGGACTTTACCCACACTAAGGAGACCCAGCTTCAGCCTCTCTGTGGTGGTGGGGTGTTCGTTTCTCCAGCGCTGGGTACCAGCTCCCAAGGCCTCTGGGTAACCCAGCAGGTAGATCTGTACCCTTCCAGGCTCTACTTTGCCATGGGTGGCACTAGGTTCAAAGAGCTGTGTGGTCTCAGTACCAAGAGCTGCATTTGACTGAAGGTTTCAGGGCCCCTAGCTTGATCTTGGGGCTTTCCTAGGCCTGATGCTCTCCACCTCTGCCACCTGGCCCTAGTGTAGCCTGGCTGGATGCCACAGCTCCTGCCCATCCAGTGTATTGGTTTCCCTTCCTTAGACTGTTACAGAAGACTTGGTGCTACAGGGGTCACCTTTGTGCTCCCTGTCTGTCATTGAGATGACCTCAGTGGGGAGCCAGCCAGACAGGAGGGATGCTCAGAATCCAAGTGGACTGAAATTTATTCAAGAGATGCAGTCCCGTCAGATTGAAAGAGCATGGAAGGAATTCACAGTCAAGCAGTCAACTGAGCACTGAAGTAATGGGGGTGGGGGTTGCAAACTCATATTGGACTTGATATTTAGAGAAGGTATGGACAATACAGAGGCAGGGAGAGTCCAGGATTTAGGCTGAGATCCTACTGCGGGGATGGCTGTGACTTGGAATTGCTGTGCTTCAGCAGACTTTTTATACAGTGGGTCTCAAGTCGTTCATTATCATCATGAGGAAGATCACCATAGGTGTCTGTATTTCCAGATCCCATGACCCAGCCAAAAATATGATCTGTTAGCAGCTTCAGCCCAGCAAGAAGATCACCCAGTTTGCTTGGAATGATAACCTCAGTTCCTTGCAGAGAACATGAAATGACAGAAGCTATGAGCCCAAGATCAGTGGAGCCCCAAGACCCAGCACATCTGCCTCTTACATCCTTCCTGTCTCTGGGGATGGGCCAGTGGCTCTCTTGAAATCCTCCTTCACTGAACTGTGACTTGTTCTGATCCAGCAGAGGCTGGAGACCTAGTATTCAGTGTTTCAGTGTGGACTCACCCCGTGCATGCAAAGAAAGGAAGGCTTTATCCACGGGACCAGTGATAGCAGAATAGCAGCCCCCGTGCACTGAAGGGCTTTGGGGGGGGGGTTATTTCTCAGTTTCTCTGAGAAAACAAAGAGAAAGATCTTCCCCCCACCCCAAGGTGGAAGGAAGGAAAGGGAACACAAAATAATTCAAGAGCATACCTCTATTAATATGCTTTGCATATTTAAATAGAAGTTTCCACCCTATGATAGAATTTTTTTCTCTGTCCCAGCCAGGCATGGTAGCACATGACTGAAATCCTAGCACTTGGGAGGCTGAGTCAGAAGGATGGCAGTGAGTTCAAGGCCAGCCTGGGCTACAAAGTGAACTGCATAGTGAGAGCCTGTCTCAATATGAAAAAAAAAGAAAAAGAAAAAGAAAAAATTTTCTGTCCTAATCCTAGAAGTTTTTCTCTCACTACCAGAAGTCTACAGATATTTATAGGCCTCAGTGTAGCTTTGAGGAAGAAAGAGGGCAGAGGGTCCAGGAAGGCAGGGAGTAGTGGGAGCCGTTCCAGGCGCGAACAGGTGCCCTGAACCAGCTGCTTCCGAAGGCAGCTCGCCTTCTAATCTGCCTCAGTTTCCTCAATGCAGCAGCCTCAAGAGACACCAGTGAAACCAAGGACATTTAGGGGGCCCTGCTCGCCCTGCTCACTGTCCGAGCCTCACACTTCTGCAAGGATCTCCCGGGACAGGGTCCTGCTTGCTTGCCACCCAGTCAGGGTCTCTGGACATTGTCAGACACTGGACACCAGAGGACCCCCAGGTCTGAGGCTGTGACCTCTATGGCTAAGTGCTTTTTCCCCTCGAGATCGAGACTCTGTGAAACTCAAACAAAAATAAGAGGAGTCTCCAGTAAAGGGACTTTTGTGGGAATAAACAGAGGATAGGATTGCAATCCTGGTCACACATGGGAATGTCCAGACCTGCCCTAGGCTTTGCTGCAACCACTGTCTTCTTGGATAATGGAACATGTACCCAGTCACCCCAATAAGCTGTGTTATGGGGTGAGCCCGCTTCTTCCACCTCCCAGGGTTGAGGTGGACCTGAGAAGGCCCGGGGGCAAACGGTGTGGGTTTCCATGTTCTGTCTGAACTCAGGTCACATACAACACTGGTTCATAACAAGGTGTTAGGTTCCCCATGGGAGCACTGCACAGAGCAGGTCCTGAGCGTTCTCAGCTGACCTCTGTGCTGCCCTGGACACAGACTCCTCCACACACCCCTCCGTTGTCTCAGGCACACAGGGTCTCAGAGCAGCGTGGTCAGGGTAGGCTGTGCCCATGCTGACCAGAATGCACTGCTCCTGTAACCAGGCTGACAGAGTGCAGGGCATCAGCCCCAGGAACTGACCTAGACCTCAGAGGAGTGGGAGTTGGGGTGAAATGCCAGCAGCATCCTGAATGACAAGATATGATCAGTGAACTCAAATTTATGACTGGTTTGACCGGGCTACTCTCCCTCTTCAGCTGTCCCGAGCTCCCACCTTCTGGAACTGACTCTTGGGAAAGGCCTGCTGTCAGTTAGTCACTTTATCTCCCCCCCCCACACCCCATATTAGGGATTGAATCTATAACCTTTACACTGAGACACATCCCCAACCCCATTTTAAAACTTTTTTTTAAAAGTGAGACAGGGTTTCACTAGGTCACTAAATTGCCCAGACTGGGTTTGAACCAGCAGTCCTCCTGCCTCAGCCTCCCAGAGCGCTGGAATTACAGGGATGACTACCACACTTGGCTAGGTCACTTCATTTCTGATGTGAATGCAAGTCACTTGGCCTCTTCCTAAGGCACCTGTACTCTAGATGCAGAGTAGAAATGTCAGCCCTGGGTTGAGAACCCTCAGCCCTCTTGACTGCGCATGCTCCAAACCATAGTCGAGCCTGCTGAGCACTCTGGACAGTGGTCAGAGCTGAGTGCAGAAGAAAAGAAACCTAGGCAGTGTCCTAAGAAATCACAGGTGTCCTCAGGCCTTGTTGAGACACTGCTGGGTGCATATACAAAATTTCTGACCCGGGGCCAGGGATTTAGCTCAGCGACATAAGTGTCTGGCAAGTGTGAAGTCATGAATTCGATCCCAGGTCCAAAAAAAAAAAAAAAAAAATCTGAGCCGGCAGGTCTTGGGGGAGGGATGAGACTTGCAGCAGTGAAGACTCTTTCCTGGGTGACACTGATGCTTTGGAGGAGCACCTTGCAAACCGCTGAACCAGTGCTGGTCTCAGGGCGCTTCTTTGTGGTGCAGGAGCTCTGTTAGATGGAGATGAGGGGAGCTGCTCTAATGAGGAGACCCAAGAGTAAGTCCCAGGGTAAGGGAGCGGAGGCATCTCCCTCCCGCAGCAGCCACAGTGGATCTTCCCTATACCATGCAGAGCTCTCGGCAAGCCTGAGACAGCCGGGGCGGGGGGGGGGGGGGAATGGCTGTGGCCACTCTGGGCACTGCCGTTGGGCAAAAGGAGCTGCCTCCCCCCAAGTCCCGCATCTTGAGCAACAAACAGCTGCACCCACGGCCTAGGGCCAGGGACACAAGGGGTCCATCCCTTGCTTCTTCCAGATGACCGAGAAGAGCCACCCCAGCTGCAGGCTCCCCACGGCCGCTTGGCAGCTTTGTCCAGCCTCACTGAGGTCAGTTTTGCTTCCCTCCTGGCCTGCAGGACACCCACTGAGCCTCAGGATGGAGTCTGCTTCCAACCAAGTGACCTGAGACACAGACAAGGCTCCTGGTTGGGAGGTTGCTTTGTGGCCATCAGACACTGAGAGACCAGGTTCTCTTCATCTCGTTTCTTTACCATCCCGCTGCCTTTGCTCTGAGTTGAAGCCAGGCTGCAGGCTTCTTTTGCTCCCATTTATGGAGCTGGGAAAGAGAAAAAGTAGGTGTGGTAGCACACAACTGTAATCAGTGCTCTGGGAGGCTGAGGCAGGAGGATCCTAAGATTGAGCCTCGTTTGGGCAACATAGCAAGACCCTGACTCAAAATTAAAAAAAAAAAAAAATTAAAAGGCTGGGGATGTAGCTCAGTGTGAAGATCCTGGGTTCAATCTCCAGTACTGCAGAAGAAAAAAAATTTTTTTAAAAATAGAGAAAGTGAATTGTGCCCTAAGATGACCTTCTAGGGGTGGCCACACAACCACAGGGGGTCTGGGTGGCCACAGTAGGTGATCAGATGTTTCCCTAGTGACCTCTAATGTGAATTTATGTGAACCATTTGCTGGCCATGGAGACCCTCAAAGCATCGTCCCTCAGGCAGACGAGGAGCCCAGGACACCCTGCCCCATCGCTGACCCTTGGCACTGCTTAATAACCACCCTGCAGGTTTCACACAATACCTGAGTGCCAGTGCTCACCCTGGTCATGTCTCCCCCATTCAAGACAGCTTAGCAGGATGTGAGACAAAGTGACATGATGTGGATAACCTTCTACAGACTCAATAAAAACGAAAACATTTCCAAGCTTCCTTTTTTTTTTTTTTTTTTGGTTAGTCACAAATTCCTTATAAAAATCTCCATTCTGGTCGTGGCACAGCTGTGGGCTTTTCCCTCTGCGTGGGAGGGCCAGGCAGAGAGGGTCTGCAGTGCCCAGGTGATGGTGCCTCATTGCTCCGGGGTGGGGCAGGCTGTCCTCGGAGGTCCTGGAAAGTGCTGCCAGTGGTCTGGGGTACAGCTCACACCATACCAGCCCCCCTCTCGCCCATGCTCCATCTCATCCTACTGTGAATTAAATGCCTTTAACTTCCTTGCTGTCCTCCCCCTATTAAACCCAAGAACCTGCAGGGCTGGGGGACTGAGACTTCTCAGCCTCCCGTTCACGCCCCAACCCACCTCCCCCTCTAGCTGCAGCCTGCATGTCAGCACATATACCCCGGCTCTGGGGCCCGGGCTGGGGGAGAAGCCACGACTGAGCTGGGGGGTGATCCACGACGGAAGGATCCCTACTTCCTGCTGCTGCCACTGCAAAAGGGTCACAGATGAGAGGGGTCGGGCTGCGTCCTATCAGTTCCGCTCCTGTGCACCAACTAGTGGCTCCCCCTTGACCTCAGAGGTGACCCTCTCTCTGGGGCCATATCGAGGCTGTCTTTCCTGGGCCTCTGGGAGAGGGAAGCCAGCCTTGTTCTGTGCCCTCTGGGGCAGCAGCCTACTTGTGGCCCAGCAGCCAGTGAGGGCTCGCAGCCAGGCCCAGAACAGGAGCCCTTGCCTTGACTCCAAAGTGAACAAAGCTCGATCTATTCAGTCTCGGAGGTGGGAGGCGCCCGGCTCCCCCAGGACGGCTGCCCGCTTTCTGCAGGGCCTGCAGAAGCCATGGCCCTTAGGAATCCGAGGCAGCCTGGCAAGCAACAGGCAGAAAGTGCCGGAGAGGCAGGTCCTTCTGGCGATGTCTTGTGCCTATGAATTCAGAAAAGTCTCAGTGCTCTGTTCTGGGTCCATTTTTAGCTCCTCTCAAACTTCAGTGGCCCAGGTGTGGCCTAAAACTCTGTGGGCCTCCATGGACAGAGGGGCAGACGGAGTGCTGCTTCCTGCTGAAATGTTCGTGGCATTTGAGACAAAGTGCATGGCCCAGCTAATTCTGACCTGTCAGTTTTCGCTGTTTTCTTTGAAGCCCAAATGGCAGTGCACCGCCTCCCTAAACAAAGGGCCAGCAGTGACTTTGATTCTGCTCTTTGAATTAGCATCATGGAAGGTGTCAGAATCAGAGTGAGGGCTTCTGCTATAATACACACGGGAAAGATCACATAAATTGTGGGACCCTATTCCAGGGAAAGCAGGGTCACTATTAAAATGTCAATGTATTTCTCCATATGAAAAGGTGTTTATGATATAAGGCAGAGTAAAAATAGCAGGTTAAAAAGTCATATAGCATAACCCATTTGGTATATAGAAATACAGCTGCGTATCAGAATTATCTAGGAAGCATATACTGAAACCATTAGAACCGTCATCTCTGGGTGGTGAAATTTTAGGTGATTTTATTATCTTGTGTTTATTTGACTTTTTCTAATTTTTCTCCAAAATTAATTATGTTTAAATCTAAGCACAACAAATTTGGCGGTAAGGGTGGAACCGTAACAGAAACCCGAGGACATTGGTCTCAAACCAGTCACTGTAAACATCATCCCTGAATAACTCTACTACGTGAGCCCACATTTTATTTTATCTTTTCTGTTTTTGAGACAGGGTCTCCTTTGCAGCTCAGGCTGGCCTTGAACTCACTGTGTGCTCCAGGTTGGCCTTGATTCTGGCCATCTTTTTTTGGAGAGCTGGGATTACTGGCATGCACCCCCACACCTGGCTCTTTTCCTTTTTTCAAACATATTTTTGAATTTTGAAAAACTTAAAGCCCGTGGAAAAGTGTCAAGAGTGGTACAATCAGCAGCCAGATTTCTTTCACCTAGACGAATGGATCACAGTGTTTGGGTCACATTTGCTTTCTCTGCCTGAGCAGTAATATTTCTTGGTAAAACCCTCAGCCATCAGCCACAGAGATCCAGGGAGTGAATCAATGGAAGGAATGGCAGGGTAGGTTGGGCAGGGAGGGCCACCTGAGGTCCAGGGGAAGTGGATGGGCGCCTGGGCAGAGACCTCAGTGTCTGAAGCACTGTGGTGGAGTAGCCCACAGGACATCAAAACAGAAGCAGCCAGCAGACTTAACTGTGGACCTGGAGACAGGCAGGGAGACTCGGGAGTTGGATGAGTGGGTAGCACCGTCCTGGAGGGAGAAACCACCATGCCCTTCTGGACTTCCAGTATGTGCGTTACAGCTTGCTGCTCACAGGTCCTGCGGGACAGTGATGTGTGTCACCCTAAGTGGGGAGAATGCTAGCTCCTGTGTCTCCAGACGCTCAGCACTCTGGCCTGGCCTGGCATGGAGCCATGGAGGGTGTCTCTACTGTGTGAGGCTTAAGACGCAAGGCCTGGGTCCTCTCCACTGGGGATACTGCTCCAAGACGGCATCTGAGAGCTGTCCTGGGCTGAGAGCTCATGGAGTCTAATCCACTGAGGGAGAAAAGGTCAGCGAGCTCTGTGGGTTTCCTTGCTGTGGGGTGGGGACTAAGACCCTAAGACCCATCTTGGGCCAGGCCCTCCTGAGGTGCGGGCTTCAGACATGTGAGAGGTTGAAAAACCCCGACAGTCCCGATTCTCACCATTGGCCCACCTGGTCCTCTCACTCACCCTTGCTTGGGCTGTGACCGTGGCGTCAGTTAGGAAGGCCTGTGCCCTCCAGGTCTCAGAGGCGCATGGCTGCCAGCTCTGAGAAGGTCCCTTGGGAACTCACCCTCCCCATGAGCATCACTATGACTGTGGACATGGGCACCTCCGTGGCTATCTATGGACAAACCCTGTCCTCCCGCGCCTTCCACAGGCCCCTCTTGTGGTCCATGCTCCAGTCAGACAGGCCCAGGACCTGTCCCAAATGCTCTGCCACTGACACGGGCAGCCCTGTCCCCTGCCCTCCTTCCCTGCTCCATGGGCATCCAGAGAGGCTTGCGTGTGACCAGCCTCCGGGAGACAGTCCAGGTTGTCCCTCCATCTGTGACTGTGACTCCCACAGGGCCCCTCTGGCTCTCTCAAGACTCCATTGGGGTTCTTTGTATTTCCCTAAAATGCCAAACATGAGAGTAAAGGGTGTAGAACGAGTTGCCAGAAAATTCATTTCCAGAGAGGGGGCCCCACTGAGGGTTGCTAAGTAAGAGCCGGCAGAATGAAAGCCAGGACTTGCATTCATTCATTCAACAAACATTTATTTATTTGTATATTTATTTAACTGTTGACACTTGAGATCAAACCCAGGGCCTTGCAATGCTAAGCAAGTTCTCTATCACAGAGCTACACCCTCTGCCCAACAAATATTTACAATCTCTGTGTACTAGACACCATGTCGGGTAGTGGGGTTAGAGAACTAGTCACTACTTCCAAGGACTGCACTATTTAAAAGAAGGAAAGAGCGGACCTGGTGTCATACACCTGCGATCCCAGCACTTGGGAGGCTGAGGCAGGAGGATGGCCATGAGTTGGAGGCCTGCCTGGGCTATATAATGAGACAGGAGAGAGAGAGAGAATAGGGAAAGAATAAAACGCATAAATGAACAAAGAATTAGCAAACAATTCAGTAAATACCACAATAGAAGCAAAATCAAGTACACAGATGGAGGATCTGGATCTGTGTTGTGAGATGGGGAGAGGCTTCACTGGGGAAGAAACATTTCAGCTGGGTCTTGAGGCATGTCTAGGAGTTTTCCAGGCACTAGGGAAGAGTTTCTGCTGGTCGAGAGAACAGTAAAGCAAAGGCCCTAGTAAGCCCAGAGAGGCTTGTGCTGGGACAGGAAGCTGTCCCTGTGGGAGGCGAAAGAAGGAGAGTGTGTGCAGGAGACAGGGAAACTGGGGACAGGCCAGGGAGGAGGAAAGGGGTCCCTCGTGGTAGCAAAGGCAGGTATTAAGGATGGCCAAGTCCTGGGGACCACAGGCTTGTGGAAGAGGTGGCCTCATGGCCCTGGCTGGCAGGCAGCCACTTCAGATCCCAGCCTCCACCTCCCTTCTCTCCCAGCAAGCCCTTGAGGGCTGAGTCCTGGAGTGGGAGACGCTAGGCTGAGCCCCTGGGGCAGGACGGCAGGGCCTGGTCTCCCCTGGACAGCTTGCTGGACCGGCCGTGCCCTCTCAGATGTGAGCCATGGCAATGTCCCTTCCGGCGTTCTCACCCGGCAGCCTCCCGGGCCCGGTCACCTCCCGGGCCCGGTCACCTCCCGGGCCCAGCCACCTGCGCCTGTGCAGATGCAGCCAGTGGGCAGAAGGAAGGCGCAGGCTCCCAACAGGTCCTCCGGTGTGTCTGAAAACCACAATTGTTTGTTTCCTGTCCTGCTGGGTGACACAGTCACCACTTCTAGGGTCCCCCAAACTCTAAAGAGACCAGGTTTCTGAGGCATGAGGAGCTGGCAGAACAGCCGACATAAAGGACTCCCCCAGCCACCCTGCAGGCCCTCACAGCCAGGGCTGGGGACTCTTCTCAGGTGTAGATCATGCATCTGAGTCACTGGGCTGTGCAGATGACGTGGGAGCACCTTTGCTGCTGCTGGGGTGAGGTGGCGCACCTTCTAGAGCTCCGATGATCTGGATAATTGCAGTGCTGGTGGTGCCCGCCCATCCTGCCCAGGGTGCCGGGAGCCCATGAATCATGGGCTGGAGGAACAGAATAAATAAAAAGAGCAGGCAGACATGTCTCCTGCAGCCTTGTGAGGGTGGGGGGTGGCTGCTAGCATCCCCGGTGGGGAGGCTGAGACATGAGTCACCCCTGAGACACTGACCTGGCAGCACCCAGCCTCCCTGGCAGAAAAGGAGGTGGCACTGGGGGCTTTGAGTGTCAGGCTGTCTTGGTGGCTTGAGAAAGCTGTCATCCCTTATAATCATCCTTTGCAAACTGCGTGCTTGGGACCTCTGTTCACAATTCTTCTGCCACTCCTAAGTCCCCAGTAACCCCACTGTGAACCCCAGAGCTGTGTCCTCCCACAGTGGGGACCAGAGCACCCTTGGCCCTGGACCTATCCCTGTAGGTTCCTCTGTGTGAGGCAGTAGGGCAGCTGTGTGACACTGGGAGGGAGGGAGGGAGGGAGGGAGGGAGGGAGGGAGGATTTCTGTCCCTGCATCCTCAGCAGTCTGTCTCACTCCAGGGCCTGTTTGCCCGTGCACCTCCTCAGAGGGGACCCATGGCCTGTGACGAGGTCTGCTGCCAGAGGGAAGGCCTTTCCTGCTCTTCAGGCAAGACCCAGGCTGGCCACCAACTGGTGGGCAGCTCCTCAGGGCCCTTCAAAAGGCAGCTGGGGCTGGGGCTGGGGCTGGGGTGGGGCTGGGGTGGGGTG